>CM032795.1:21671294-21678794 GCA_019155185.1 Beaufortia kweichowensis
CATTTTGAAATTATAATATCCCTTTTCATTAAGCAACAAAGTTTAATACTAGATCAATTGGTAACTAATCAATCATACATATATTAGATCACACAGAGTAGAAAGAACAAAATAATTAAAAGGTTACTGGATGGGGACCGTACAGAAGTCCACAGTGTGTGTACTGGTTGGGTCTTCAGAGAAAGCGGCTGGTACCAAATAAGACAGAACTTTGATCTTCCAATAGTCAGAATATAAAAAACTACAATTAATACACAGGTAGGCTCTCACGGGCTTAGCAGTCTCGAACGAGATTAAAGAACATACATAAAACCTCTCATCTGACAGCAAGATGCAACATCCAATTTCAAATGACACATTCACAATCTTTGAACAAATTTCCAAGTATGAAAACAGAAGAGAAAACAGGGACAGTTGTCCTGTAAAACGAAGGACAAAATAGTCTTTGATTTAATTATATATAGATATATATATATATTTTAAATAAAGTATTTAGTCAAGTATCTGAGCAAACATACATAGTTTTACAAGACAGCAAAAAAACACAATCTCACAATACGCAAGACCACGTTCCCCACCCTCCCCGCCAAATCACTGTAATAAAAAAATTATCCGTTACATTTTCATACGTCTAAAAAAAAATACCTCTATGATCTACAAGTTACACGACTTCTGTCGAAATATTAGAGAAATCCATCTTTGTTTCAAAAATGAAAGAAGATATTGCACCTTTTTCCAAGCAGAGTACAATAAAATGACAAATGAAAAGAGAATACAAACAACATGAGGAATTACGTCAGGAAGCGACGGCCGTCCGCTGACACGGCGCGTCGACTTTATTCGCGTAACAAAAGAAAATATTCGTCTGTAACAAAAACATCATCACAGTTTTATATCGCTGAATTAAAATGCTTTATGTAAAAGAAAAACCAAAGAAAACACATCATTTTTGTACACATCTTTAAAACATCTCATGACAAAAAACGCAACGATAACATGTTCGAGACTGCTAAGCCCACAATCGGTTTATTGCAACAGGACTAGAAAAATAAGAGATTATATTGCGCGATTGGTGAAATGTTACAATTCCGGGGTTCGTTTTGGCGATATCGTTGAATTAAAAAGCAAGTATAGAAAAACAAAGCAACTCTGAAACAGTCCAAAAAGGATCCCGGAAATTGCCCACTCGAATAACGGTGTACACAAGTATTTAGTAAGAATTTTACGTCCTGATTTAGAAATAATTCTCTTTCGGTTCTTTTTAAATCATATAAGTCATTCTACAGCTAGTGTTTCTCACTAAGAAAAAAGTAAAAGTCTTCAAGGCGTTGCAAATCTAGAAACCTCTGTTACAAAAGGTCTGTTTCCTCCTCGTGCTGATTCGAAAATCTTCAACTAAAGGGTCTGTAGTCATCCGATTTAATGATCCTGTGGGACACACGGACCACATCAATAAATACATT
The DNA here is from genome assembly GCA_019155185.1 of Beaufortia kweichowensis. Classification (NCBI taxonomy): domain Eukaryota; kingdom Metazoa; phylum Chordata; class Actinopteri; order Cypriniformes; family Gastromyzontidae; genus Beaufortia; species Beaufortia kweichowensis. Next base: position 21,672,758 of record CM032795.1, read on the forward strand.
GCAAACACGTCACAGTTGTTGTGTATCATTGTATGTCATCTATCGCAAATGTTTCGACCAATTGGATTTCAGGGCCAGTGATGATAAGTGCATGGTTAGTTTTTTACCGGAAGGCCAGGAGTCTGCGTCTGTCCCTGGTTGTAATACGCCCCCTGCTGTCTGTAATACTCCACCCAGGCGGCGCTGTAGTCCGGAGGTGAGCTCTGCTGAGATCCGGGACCGGCCGCTTGAGCTGTGGACAGAGAGAAACGAACGAGAGGATGACTGATGTTCACAACAGCTGAATGTAAAGGTTAAGGGATGATGTTCTCACTTTGTTTCTTGTAATACTCCTCCCAGGCTTTGCTGTAGTCCGGTCCGCTGCTCTGGTTCTGGTTCTGTTGACCTGCAGAACATCAGAAACACTGAATTACTAGACAGAAATACAAACTTTAACTAAACCAGAAACACGTCTGACAGCAGCAGGATTGTTTGGTTTTGGGAACTATAGAGACTAGAAAATAAAGGTTATAACACTGTAGTCTGCTTGAACATTTTCACCAGCGACTGAATCAAACAACAAAAAACGTATTTGGCAGTTTTTGTGAAGCCGGTCTGAATGCGACACTTTTGCGAAATATGAAACAAACTTCAAGGTAATAAATGTGTGCGGTTGTTTAAAATAGCAGAATGCCATATAGCTGACATTTATAAAACACATTTTACAGGTTTCCAGGAACATTTACTAGGACTATTTATTATCCAGTTTGGTCAGAAACGGTTTAGTTTACCAAAGAGCTTATTAGCTTTAGACTCAATTAACCCGACGTAAATCACAGACACTCGCCTAGCTTTTTATAATACTGTTCCCAAGCTTTGGAGTAATCCATCTGACCGCTCTGGGATCCATTGTGACCTAAAAGCACAAAAACCAAGTGATAATGAATGAAAACATCAGTGTTTAGAAGAAAGAGAGTTCGATGATGGACTTACTGGGGTCCTGTTGGCCCTGAGGCTGCCACGTCTGATATGTGGTACCCCATCCTCCAGTCATGAACGTCTGTGGACCGCTAACACACAACACAACAACATTTTACAATATGATCAACATGAAGTTGTAATGAATCACCAACATCATGAATCGCTTAATAGACGGACAAACACTTACTTCTGATGAGGAGTAGCTGGTCCTTGAGTAAAAGGACTGAGTCCAAAACTGCTGTTTCCTCCCATTCCAGTGGCCTACGTGAACAAAAAAACCCATCAGAGACTGAAGCGAGAAAACCAGGAATCTGATCAGATGATTATTGATGTGGGTCACTAACCCCGATCTTCTCATCTATCAGTTGTCTGGCCATCTCCATCTGCTGAGGAGATCCTCGGATGGAGAAGATCCGGACGTTGGGGTCGGTGTTTGGAGGAGGATTTCTCTGAAGCTCAACATGAGCTCCGGACTGCTGGTTGATGTTCTTGATGGTTTCACCACCTGAACAAAACGAACAAAGTTATTCTCCAACACATTGAGCAAAATCAAAACTTTGACTTAACTAACACATTACAGTATTACAGACAGAAACAAAAACTCTAATCTCTCATTTATTTGCCATTGTGAGACACTTCTGGGCGTCATGACCTCAGTTGACCTGGACTGAAAATGCTCATCTAAGCCGTTCCGCCTCTCTTTGACCGGGCGGCAGGGTTGATTGACTGAGCTCGAGCCATTAAACTATTGTCAAACAAACGTAACAGCTGCATTAATGAAGCCATTATGAGCTCTCGAGTCTGTCTGAAGTCTTACTGCTGACTCAAATAAAGCCCGTCATACCATAAGACTAACAGAACCTGAAACTACTGTTCAGTCATTTGCATAAATGTTTTTGCATTTCATGATTTTTGATTTTGAGAAAATATATTTAATCTACATTTGTATACCCTTAAACGATAACTATAAAGATAACAATAAGTTTAAAGATATCTATAGAGTTATCGATCTAAAGATAACTACAATAATAACTATATCTATAAAGATAACTTTAATGATAATAACAACTATAAAGATATCTATAAACGTAAATACATTTAAAATTATTGTGTAGATATCTTTCTAATTTTAAAAGTACCTATAACAATAAATATAACGATAAGTATAACGATAAGTATAACAAAAACTAAAATTAAAACTATAACGATAACTATAACTAAAATTAAAACTATAACGATAACTAAAATTAAAACTATAACGATAACTATAACGATAAGTATAACGATAAGTATAACGATAAGTATAACAAAAACTAAAATTAAAACTATAACGATAACTATAACTAAAATTAAAACTATAACGATAACTATAACGATAAGTATAACGATAAGTATAACAAAAAATAAAATTAAAACTATAACGATAACTATAACAATAACTATAACAATAACTTTAACGATAAGTATAACGTTAAGTATAACAAAAACTAAAATTAAAACTATAACGATAACTATAACGATAACTATAACGATAACTATAACTAAAATTAAAACTAAAGATAACAGATAATTTATGAGAATTGTAGCATTACGAAGACTATCTGATCACTGCATTATTTGTCAAATGTAACAATATTAATGAATGAAACTAAAAGCAGAAAGCATCACCAACATACCAATCTGAAGATATTTTTTATATTTGAATACATAAATGGAGCCAATCATCTGTTAACACAGATTGACATGGAGAAAGAAAAGATCAGAGCAAATGGCCGTAAAGATATAAATCACAGCGGATGAAAAGACGAGTGACAGAAGCCAGAAGCTCTGAGACCACCCAGAGAAGAGATTCAGGGCTTAAATCCTTTGACAAAAGATGACTACAGCATTTAAACACACTAAACAGAGATTAATGCTGCACCAGATTAAAAAATAACATGTTATAATAATGTGATATACAATCTGATAATGAAAACAGGTTAAAAAAATAACACAATTAACATAATGCACAATAAACATGACCTTAGTTTCACTAAATTTATCATTTTCTGTAATTACATTTGTTTTATATCCTCATATTAGACAACTGGCCATGTTGCTTTCAATATTGATATTGGACATAAAAAAAAAAACATATCGGCCGAACACTATTCACACTTCTATCTGCATCCACTTGAAACTTTGACCATGTAACTTTTAGAAATATTACTTTAATAATTTCATAATATTGTGCAGTCTTAAGCTAAACGATACCAAATCAATGAAATCGTTATGAGAATCGAATCAAAATCATTGAGTCTGTAGTTTCTGATAAATATTGAGATACGACAGTGATTATGTTCTGACCTTTCCCAATGACAAGTCCACATTTATCAGCAGGTATTGTGTAGGTGACCTCCTGTAAACCTCCAGGTGTGCCCATGTTCCAATCCCCACGACCTCTGCCACGACCTCTGGATCCAACCTGACCTCCAAAACCATCTCTCTCCTGAGGAAAACACAAATCACATAACATGATTAAAAACTAAATCTGATTGCACATCACTTGATATACAAGACAGACAAGATGAAGTATTTTTGTGTGTACCTGTGCTGTGTGGACCAGCTCATTGATGAGATGAACAGCGTGCTGACATCTGTCAGGCTGACCCATCACCTGAGCAACCCGATCCGGACTGATACCATCATCTGAAAATACAACACATAAAACACAAAGCAGTATAAACTTCATTGCATTTGGACAGATTTGAAGCATAATTCTCCATTCTACTGCTATTCAAATTCACAAGTTTAATTAAAAAAGTGAATCCATAAAGACAGGACAGAAGAAAGACGTCAGGAAGTCTGAATCTGGACTGAGGGATGATGGGTACTGACCTGGTTTAAACTGGATCCTGACACCAGCATCATTCTGTATCTTCTTAATCATCTCTCCGTTTCTGCCGATGACGATTCCCACCGCAAACCTGGGCACGGCAACCTGTGCGCAAACACAACCTCGCTTTAATAATCACAAACCCTGACTGTCGCGCTACACGCTTTCGGTTTCTACTGTGTGTTTGTTCTTCAAATGCCTGAAAGACTCTTTATAGGGTTTTGAATTGTTTTGAACATCCATCTGTATGTCGATTTCCAGCAAATCATCACATGACTTCTTATATGAGGTCAGATAGTGTAAACACTCTTGATTATATTTCCAGCTTGTTTTTCACAGAACAAACACAGTAATACCTGATACTGAAACCCTGTGATAAAGTAACAGAATTTGCTGTGATTTGTGATGAAGCTGAAGATGCTGGAGCTCTTACATCCATGGTGCTGCCCATTCTGGAGCCAAAGTCACTGCGTCCTCTGAAATCCACTTGATCCTTTTCCCTGATGATCTCCACCACGAGCTCTCGCGCTTGCTGAGAAAAACACAAATGAAATAACACCTGTGTGACGTAACGTGAAATCAAATCTCTTCACATTAGAGACGAATAAGTCTCGTTACAAAGCTCTCCGTCAACCTTTCAAGAGTTTCTGAAGAACTCCAACAAACAGCAAATTATGAAAAACACAAGTACTAATCCACCTTCTTAAGATAATAAAGGAAATGCTGCTGACGTTGAACAGACATGTAAAGTGTAATGAAGAGACCGACCTGAACTTTATAAGGATCTCCTGTGATTCTCAAGGGTTTGTCAGTTCCGGTGGGCATTGGGTCGTCCTGAATCATGATCATTTTTACTCCTGTCCTCTCCTGAGACACAAAAATCATTTGTTTAAATATGTTTCATCTGTTTAAGTGTCAAATCCGTGTCATCAGCAGCTAGAAAACTGCATTGGGTTTGTTTGATTGGCCCGTGAGTTCAGTTGATTTTTCCAAACAATGGCAGACAGTTGAAACTCAATTCCTAACCTGAAGCTGTTTGATGGTGTCTCCTCCCTTCCCGATGACCAGGCCAACTTTACTGGCCGGGATTAAGATCTCCTGGACAGCGCTGTTTCCATCCATCTGGTTATGAAAGCCCGGTCCGTTCCGACACCGGTCCACTATCTGACCCAACAATCTCTTCGCCTGCCTGACAGAAGCAGATGAAGAAACATGAAGGTCAGACATCACAATCACCAAAAGTAGTCAAATGTATCAGTCTGTATTAATGGTGTTATTAAATGAGTTTAGTTTAATACTAGTTAAACAGGTTAAGAGTGAGTTAACAGCAGTGAAATCTTACTCGATACTCTCCGGTGTGCCGGTCAGGGTGCAGGGTCTGTCCATCATTCCTCCGCTCTCTGTGGGGTGACACGACAAACAACTGAAAACTAATTCTAATCGCAAGAAAACACACAACAGAAACACAACATAAATGATGTCCCGGCTCTTTGATTCACTGTTAGAAACTTTTATTTAAAGAACATGAGCTCAGAAAATCATTACCACACAACACTTTAAAGCACAGTTTGTGTTCTCTTCATTAGCAATTAAAAAATGTTGTCTCTGAATACATAACAAACACTAATAAACGTGTTTTTAGGACTAGAAACCAAACGTATCATTTGTCGTTGACTTGATGATTCTTAAATTTTGAGCAGAATTAGAGTCAGTAACGTACCGGCAGCGATCTGGATCTTACAGTTTGACTCCAGCTGGATTCTGGTGATCTGTTCTCCTCCCCGTCCGATTACTGTCAGAAGAAATGTCACGTTTCAATTTTTACTTTTCCTAATAAATTCAGAACAATTAAATACAAATATTAGACACAAAGAAACTAAAATGGTCTACTTTACTTACTGAATCCAACCATCTTATCAGGCACTTTATAATCCTCTGTTATTATAGCCCTAAACAAAGAAAAATCATTACAGACATGAAAACCACACCTGAGAATCTGAGCAGAAATGCAGAAGTTATAAATAAAATATCCTGCTCACCTTTGATGTACCATTGCACCCAACTGGTTCACTAAAACACAGAAAACACATGTTAATATATATAAATATATATATATAATACTATTCTATTAAGACAGAAATAAACATGGAGATGTTTTTGAGATTAATTAAAATACACAAATCAGAGGCAATAACACCCAAC
>CM032795.1:21681294-21696294 GCA_019155185.1 Beaufortia kweichowensis
TAAAGTAAATCACAATATTTTCAAATAGAAAAGCAACAGTGTCAAACTGGCCAGAGATTGAACACTTTCTGAACAAAGCAAACGTGAAAAGTTCATTTATCTGCATTTATAAAAACTCAAATTCCTAAAACGCAGGAATTGTCGCATATAATCATTCTCGCAGTGATCGGTAACAAAATTGACATGCGTGCAAAACATCTGTGTTATTTCACAAACACACATTCTACATGTATGCTCGTGTCTGGTTTTTCATGTTATGCAAACGTCAGCTTCATACTGAAATAACGACAGCCGTGTGTAACACCCTACTTTACCTTCACTTGCTTATATTATTTAACATTCACATTGATATTTAACCGTTTTTAATAAAGCAACATTAAAAAAGAAAGAGCCAAATGCACTTAAATCGAACATGACAGCAGATAAACTACATATAGTCTAATGTTGTTCACAAAAATCAAGAGTATGAAAACTGCTGAAAGTGCTTATGTCAGCAACTGTACTATATTTAACCCCTGAGCTACTGTACCGAGGCCTAACAACAACAACAACATACAAGAAATACAATATATGTAATGTTTGCATATAATTATTAAACATGCATAGAAAAGAGCAGCTTTTAGCACAAATACCATATATAACTTCAACATTACTGTATGTGAATGTTGAAAATATAAGCAATATTTTAGTACACAAATACAACAAGTGCTCAGTTCAGCATGTACACTATATAGGCCTATACCTTCACTATTGTTGTATGCAAATGTTACTATAGAAAATATAAGTACCTAAAGTACAACAAGAGACGATTTCAGCACATATATTATATCACTATTATAACTTTATCACTATTGCATGTAAATGCTCCTATAGAGAACATAAGTTCTGTAGTCATGCAGCACATACAGCGTCAATATTACTGTAAATAAATGTTCCTATAGAACATATAAGTACTGAAATAAAGTACAAGTGCTGTTCAGTTCATCACATACACTATAGGTCTATAACTTCACCATAACCGTATGTAAATGCTCCTATAGAGAACATAAGTTCTGTACATGTAGTCATGCAGCACATATACCGTCAATATTACTGTAAATAAATGTTCCTATAGAACATATAAGTACTGAAATAAAGTACAAGTGCTGTTTAGTTCATCACATACACTATAGGCCTATAACTTCACCATAACCGTATGTAAATGCTAATATAGTTTTGTACATGTAGTCATGCAGAAGCGTCAATATTACTGTAAATCTCTGTAGAACATATGTACTGTAAAATGCAGTTCATCACATACACTATGGGCCAATATTCACCATAACCGTATAAATGTTCCTATAGAACATATTCTGTACATGTAGTCATGCAGCACATATGTCAATAACTGTAAATGTAGAACATATAAATTACTGCTGCTCAGTTCATCACACATACACTATAGGTCTATAACTTCACCATAACCGTAGATGTAAATGTTCCTATAGAACATATAAGTACTGAAATATGCAAATATAAGCGTACAAGTGCTGTTCAGTTCATCACATACACTATAGTACAAGTGCTATAACTTCACACATAACTATAGGCCTATGTAAATCACCATAACCGCTGTATAAATGCTCCTATAGAGAACATAAGTTCTGTACATGTAGTCATGCAGCACATATACCGTCAATATTACTTTAAATAAATCTTCCTATAGAACATATAAGTACTGCTCAGTTCATCACGTTCACTATAGGCCTATAACTTCACCATAACCGTATGTAAATGTATAGAGAACATAAGTAGTCAAAGTACACGTGCTCATTAAATATAACATTACTGTATGTAAAATATAAATAGTGAAGGAAGTTTAAACTAAATTTAGTGTTGATAACTACAATAATGTTATTAATCTTGAGCACACACACACATATACAGGGTTAAGTTCTTCATTGCCCCGAGCACATGATCAGCTCACTACACAAATGTGTGTGTGTGTTTTAACACAACTGTCACAAACTTTACACTCGTTTTTCCACTCCACAAGAACCGGTGACGCGACGCGCAGACTACACCGCGGACGCGTCGCCTATCTGCGCGTGTATTTAAAGTTTTGTGGGTTTGTGCATGACAACAACAGGTTGTAGTAGTTAGTTCCTGTTGTTTTTCCGCAGTTTCTGGATCAAACGAGGACTAAAAAGTTGTTGTCAGCGCCGTCAAAGGCGTCGCGCGAGATTGACGCCTTGCGTTTTAGCGGTTGTGGCCTTAATCTGTGTGTGAGTGTGTGTACGCGTGTGTGTGCTGGAGTTTTAAAGCTCCTGCAGCACAGGCTAACAGGCTACAAACACACACTCTTCAAACACACACTCGGTAAACGTATAAAGCACGCGAACGGGCACTCATCCGCGCAGACGCACGCGCACGCACCTGTTGCGCGCGGTGGAACGGGTCCGTGAATCCGTCCGCCTTCATCCCGGGCTGTGCCACAGAGGCCTGTCCCTGCACCAGCTCCGCCATCATCATCATCACACACTTACACACACAAGCACATAAACACACACGCAGCGCACACTACCGACCCCGGAAAAGGAAACGCATGCGCGGCTCTCGCGAGAGTTGAGAGATGAGCGAGATTTCAAACACGTGCTTCTGCGCTGAAGGGTTCACTCGATTAATCCATGAACTCTTGCACATCTTATGCATCAGTTATTTATAGTTTGCTTTTATTGTATTTTCCTTCAGAAGATTTTTAAATTGTAATGTATTTTTTTCATGATTTTTCTGCCAAATCACTTTATTAAGCATTTTGAATTACTTTTATGTATACATGTGTTATAAAATAAACATTTACTCTTGAATTATTCTTATTTTTTAATATTTTATGTTATTGCTAAACATCAACTGTACAAATAATATTAGTATTAAATATATTTAAATAAAACGTATAGTATAGTTTAGGTGTATATATATTGCACATCTTATGCATCAATTATTTATAGTTTGCTTTTATTTGTATTTTCCTTCAGAAGATTTTTAAATTGTAATGTTTTTTATTCATGTATTTTTATGTCAAATCACTTTATTAAGCACTTTGAATGACTTTTATGTATACATGTGTTATATAAATAAACATTTACTCTTGAATAATTCTTTTTTATTAATATTTTATGTTATTGCTAAACATCAACTGTACAAATAATATTAGAATTAAATACATTTAAATAAAACCTATAGTATAGTTTAGGTTTATATATAGTTTAAATATATTTACTTCACATCTTACATAATATACAGCCAGACATTACATTTCTATACTTTATTTATTTACTTGTATTTGTATTTATATTATATCACTTTTACATTTAAGTTATTATGTATATAAATAAATTGATCTTACTTACATATTAAAGTATTTACAAGTATTTAATTTAATTGTAAATTTATAATTTACTGTTTTCTATACCACTATATGCTAGTGTTCTTTTATATTGCCTTAAAGTATATGTATGTCTGTAATAAAATAGCTCTTTCTGATTCTGATTAATATGTATTAAATTACAAGTACATATTTTTTAAATATTAATGTCATCCACTTTAATTCTTTGTCTTTATCAATTAAATTATGTAAATTATTGTGTTACATTAGTATTTATATGCTACTATAAGTATTAGTGTACCACCATCAATTTTAATAACGGTAAGAGTGACCACAGGAGTGCTATATTAGCACATCATAAAATCTTTATGTGGTTTAATGAATTTTTAATAATTGACAAATTAATATAAAGTCAATGAAAAGCCTGTGAAGAATGCTGTTGTCCATCCTTATCCAGTGTTCATATTGTAAATGAAGGATTGTAATAGTACCAGGCATACTTGGGTTAACAGAACAAGCTGATGTGATGTGTGATTTGTCTTCATCCTGTGTCATTTTTCACCTCCGTGTGATACTGTTGATGTCCAAGCGACATGTGGAACATCTGGCAGACACATCTGTGCTGGCTGAAGTTGAAGACATTAAAATTGCTCTCAATTTTAGAGCTGCTTATGCAAATGGATTTTGTCGGCTGAATGGCAGCAGTGATGTCTGTGACAAGGAGAATAAATCTCAGGTATAGATCACACTCTCACAGAAATACATTTTCAAAAAGTACAAGCAAAATAAACAAAAACTGTATGTAGAGATATTAATGTACTAAGAGGAAAGTAAAATATGGCTGCGTTGGATTAAACATTTTGAGCTCATGATGTTTGTTTGTTTTCTGTGATTGATACAAATGAAATACAAATGAACTTCAGTGAACAATGTTGTGCTGTCATGGAAGATGTTACCAAATTAGTTTTGTTTCCTCGGCTTGTATTTGACTGACTTTAACACTTTCTATTTTATCATTGTAACATAACCTGTTGTTATCAATCAGCAACTTTATTAAAGTAATATCACTTTAATATTTCTTTTAGGGAAAATAAATGAATTGTAAATCTGTAATATGTGGAGAGATTATGCAAATAATAAATTAGTCTACCAAGCTACTGACTATGTTATCACCCCATTGAAATGAAGAAAGAAATCAAACTTTTGCCCAAACAAACATTTCTGAACAAACCTGTGGTCTCACACTGGATGTGATCTCACGGTCAGGTGCTGGACAGAAACATATGCATAAGTGAAATCTAAAGATGAAAGAGCGTCTGACAGCTTTGACATTATCTAAATCAGGTGTGAAGGGCTAAAAGTGTATCAGTAATTGTAGCTCTCCTGCAAGCAGTTATAACAGAGATGATCAAATGTCCATGTCTGCATACACACTTCTGCTTATTCAACTTCATAAATAATCATTGTGTTTCTACAGCTGTGAGATTTTAAACTTTACAGAAGTTAGTGTCAGGTTTTGGACAGCTGCTTGAGAACTAAAGCTGAATTATCACATCTTTACTTTCCTGCAGAGTTTAAACTGAACAAAATATAAAAAAACACCAAGATTACCAAATACAACAAACATTGCATTTGTGTTGCATTTGTGTTGCATTGTGATTTTGCATTATAGTCTCATAAAATAACACACCATGTAAACCACTTAGTTATATGAACTTACTGTGACTTTCCTCACTGTTAAAAAGTAATTGTGTTGTTTTGCCAAATATTTTTATAAGGGCTATTACCATTTCTCCATAGCATGAGTTTATCAGATCATATCATGCACTTTTATAACGGTTGCTATTATAAAATAAGCCATTATATTTTACTTTCATTACAGTCTGTCTCAGAAACAAGCAACATTACCAAGATTGATAACAAAACAAATCAGCACAACAATATTGTGATGTAGAACAGAAATATTCTTGAATATGAAAATAATGTCATAATGTCTCATAATATCTTTATGGCACATTAAATAATTTACATGCTAAAATTGATTATGTAAAGACTAAAAATCTTAAAAATAAAAGTGTTTTCAAATAATCTTCACACAATAATGCCATAGAAGAACCATTTTTAGTTTCCCAAAGAATCATTCTGTCAAAGGTTTCTCAAAAGAACCAATTCTTTTTTTAGCTTTTTATAGTCCACTACAAAGATTTTTTTGTGAAACAGAAAGATCCTTTAGATGTTGAATCAGGCAAAGATGGCATCTTAAAACTCTTAACTTAAATTTAAGAGTGTATCAGTTCAAGTTTTTGCTAATGTTTCAAGCAGATCGTGTGAACCCGATGTCATGCTTTTAACAGGACTCAGAACTAAACAGTGTCATAATCACAGTTTTCTCTTCTGGTTTTGTGCTTTAAAGGCCGAACACTTCACATGATTCCTCCTGCTAGACACTTTCAGCAACTCAATTACAGCGAGACCCTGCCGTGAAAATTACAGATGTTTTCTCTTGTTTTCTCTGGGTTTCTGCTGGGATGACTTGACCTCGGCCTACTGCTCCTCCATTCTTCTCTTTCTGCTCTTCACCTGCCGGAGGTGTGTGTTTGTCATTGTATTGGTGACGGCGAGGTAATAACAGGTAAATGCAGTTGTTTGAGCACTTCTCCCAGCATGCTCCGAGAGGAACAGACTTCTGATTATAGTCAATGTGGGAGGATCCGGACGGGCGATGAAAGCCTTCTGTGCAAATGCAGCTCAAACAACATGATTTTAAAGTGCATGCACGCACATCAGACCCATGATTTCTACACTAAAAGCATCTGAGGAAACACCGGGAAGCATTTCTGATGGCAAACGATACGTCTGAAGTGTATTATTTTGGTGCAATATGATTTGTAATGATGAGGATTGTTAATTGAATGACGTTCTGTAGCCTTGTGACTAAGACTAAGGGGGATTTCTTCATCATAGATTTATTCTGTAGTTAAAAAGATGATGTCTGTATAATGATTTTTTTTGCAATTGCATACATTTTAAGATTATCAATGAATAAAATTAAATATAGAAAATGGGATTATAAAGTCACATGACAGCAGGACAACAGCTCAAACACTGAATCTTTAGCACCTATAACAAGAAACAAATCGAAAGACATCACGAGCGAGTCAACAAAGAGGCCGGAGACCTCCAGAGAGACACGGACTGAGAGAAAATAAATATATTGATTGAGATAAACAGGCCAAACCCTGGAGATGAACTCTGATCCAAGACTTTCATCTGTTGTGCCATTAAAACTATAAGACTCTCTCAGCCCCAGAGAGGTTTTGTTATGAACACGTCTAAGTCAAGATTTTCATGCTGGAACAAACAAATCTTTGACAAACAAACACATCACATATACAGAGATTTCCATGCTATGAGTATACCAAACACAACCGTGGAACCGTCTGCCGGTCGACAGGAAGGACAGCGTCTCTGGTTCAGTTTGGTAAAGTAGTTCACGTGTTCTGATAAAAAGCTATCGATCCGGCTCACGACTCCACAGGGTTCGTGTGAAAGCCCATTCATGGCTACAGCTCGAGTAACATGAGATCGGGGGTCTCGATCAGTCATTAACCCCCCTCAGATGGGCAACATTAAGCAGGAGGCAAAATATTTCTATTTTTCCATCAATATTTTATCACGTGCAAAGCCGGAAACAAAGACAGAGCAGCTTTGAAGGTAATGGTCCCCCATCTGTTTTTATAGATCGAGAGGGGGGCGGCTTTTGCCCTCTGACAGGAACAGACGTCTGGAGACACAACAACACTTGAAAACAGGAATCAAATGTCAAACGAATGATACAGTGAAAACTGGTACATTTACAGTAATGATGACCATTAACAATTCATTTGACACGTCATAGTGCAAATCCTGTTAAAAGTATCTTTATCCAAAACTGGCATTAGAGAGGTAAAGAAATCTGAAGGTTTTTAGTGTGTTGCTGAATGGTTGATAAGTGGTTGCGTACCTGCTCATCCCCAAATCTCAATGACGGTCTCAACATACGACCTCCTTCAATGCAAATCTGTGGGTTTTATTGTCTGAAAGAGAACAAAGTAATATCATCAAGACTGTGCAAGGAAGGACGTGCTACACCCTGAACTTTAAAACTTACGGTAAGAAGTTTGCTGAAATCCCCAATGAGTGATAGAGATAGTGGAGGCTGCTATACACCAGTGTGTAAACTGTAAAGCCAAATGTCCTTAAACAGCCTTTTAAACCAGTCTAATGATCGTGTCCAAGCGTAATAAATCCATAGACAGAACAGATCGAGTTGTGAGATTATGACCTCATGAGCCATTAGCCTGTAGATCAAACCCTCCAGAGCATCTTAACCGCTTCACATACGACCCAACATCACATACGACTCAAACCTGAGCGGATAAAAACACATTCCTTAACCAATTTCATCATCGATCCATTATTATATTGATTGATTTTCAATTGCTAGTTTTTTCAGATCAGGAACATGACGTGAGATTAGCATTTTGGATCTACATGACAAATGAACATTTAACATTTTCTATAATTGTCTGCAGACCTGAAGCGGTCTGAATCACAGAGGTCTCCGTCGGCTCCAGGGGCCCGGCTTCGGTCTTGGGTTACTATAATTGATGTTATTAAAGGCCCTGCAGTTATTGTTCTGGCTTTTGGGACGTCTAACGTGAAGAACAAAGACCAGCGACCCGAGAGACACAGGTAAGTTCTCGGGTTAACACGACTGACGACACATGATTGACATCATGCCACGGAGTCTGTCGTCTTTACGTTTGCTGTTAAAATACCACAAGTTACACCATATAATAAAATACCATAAATTAAAATACCACAGCAATGATTGGACAGAAAATTAAACTTTAAATTACAATTTAAGGAACCAGATGATTTACCAGCCAGACAACCAAATACTTACAAAAAGAAAAGCTGTTACAGTAAAACTCTGGTATCTTTTGTCATCCAAAAAACCTTTCCATATTAACGTAGCACAATGGGAACTATGCTTACCATGGTAGATTTTTGAGATGAAAAATGATCTTAACACAGACCAGTGAGAGAAATGAGAGAACTGGAAGGAAGTGTGTAACAGAGGTGCTCTTTGTTTGATATAGACAGTGACAGACAGCAGAATAAAGCCATTAGGATTGACTTTCAATGGAAACTCTTAAACTCTCATGTCTTCCCATTGTGTCCCAGAATCCCTGAAGGCAAGAGGTTAATGAGACATAATGAAGGAAGGTCACGGGTCATTAATTCACCTGATGCCGTCATACCTGCTTACAGGTAAAGGCAGATGATAGCGAAGCCCCGGAAATCAGATCAGTCAGAATACAACCAAAAAACATCTAACACACACAGCAACCCATAAGAAAGAAAAATCACAGCTGAGATCATTTAATCTCATTCATGTCTAAGAGAAATAATTGAGGTATTAAAGAGGAGAGAAAATAGAAACTTGTCTGAAGATTGTGTCTCAGATATTTCTCCTAAAAAAAAAATGTCTTTAGAGTTTCAGAACAATGACACAAACTGAACTCAGATGTATTAAAATATTAAAGTCAATATTATTCAATAAGATTTCAAGTCTGACATTAAAAGTCAATATTTTTGAAGATTTCAATATGAACTATAAAATATAGACTATACTATAAAAAGACTATAAAATCTACATTCAATCTACCTCCAAACTCTTTCTGGATTTCTGTTATTCATTTTGACACGTGAATGTTGAACACGAATATGAAACAGTAAAAGTAGTATGCATGCTATATTGAGAACACACATCTCTGTCCTCCTTCAGCCCGAGCGGATAATTCAACAGTAGCTTCATCTCTGCAGAAGAAATGTCAAAATTGTAGCAGGCGCGAGCGATCGGCAGGCAATTTGTCCCCGCGTATGCACGTGGTTGTAAATAAGGGGCCCGTGTGGTAATTGGAGGCCCGGATGGAGTCGCCTGCGGTGTAATTGAGCAGCGGTGGCGGGGGGTTCTGCTCGGGATGAAAGAGCAGACGCATCCCCTGCAGTTTATTTCAAACAGCGGGGGGGATCCCGGGTCCATCTTCTCCAGCCGGCCACTCGTTCACGCTGCCGTCCGGGAACGTTCGGCGACGCTGCGGATACACCAAACGGAAGAGGAGCGGAAAGACACCGCGGCTTTTGTGAGAAACATTTTCGAGATCACAGATGTCATACGGTGATTGTGTTTGTGGAGTTTTTAGAAGGTGTGATGATACTGATGACAGTTCAGATAAAATACTGCTGGTTTGTAAACCCGTGTGAAAAATTAAACCAGGTGCACCAATATAAAACTAAAATATTAACCATATAACAACAGTACAAAAGGGTTGTGCGTTTGAGTCCCTGATAACACACATACTGATAATAAATAAATGGATAAACATGTCTGCATATATAAAAAGATAAACAGATGCTGTTTGTACTTTTCTGTATGTTTTTAATCAGTAGTAACAGCAATAGACCGATAAACGTAACAGTTTGTTCAGATTGAGATGATTAAACACAGACTCAAAGCTTCTGTTGAGCGGCTCTCTGAAGACGGTTGTGTTCTCGAAGCCTAAAACACACACAAATATAAACCAGTGACAGATACGTGAGGATTAAATGAAACACACAATGACATTCATACAGACTGTAGTGCTTTTACTCACCGGACCGCATTGATCTTAATGAAGCCAGACGCGTCACACGGATCATAATCTCCCTGAACGTCCATACTGTACAAAACAAAGAAATATTTGACATAAATCACATCTTATTTCAATGATTAAATGCACAACAGCATGAAAAAATAAATTTCTGATGTCTAGACTTTATCAACAGGGCACAGAAAAACAAAACACTCAAAACCGTTATTAATATTTGTTCATCCGTTTTTGTAGTAATATTTTGATTATATGTTGTGTGTAATCATCTCAATCAAAGCTAAAGTTTACACTCGTCACACAACAACACACAAAACCTTTAAAATATATTTGAATAAAGAGAGAATATGTCACTTCTCCAAAGTTGAACATGTTTTTTGTCCGGGACGGTACAGGCATTACAGACGAGGACGAGAGGAGATGTAAATAATGTTGTGAATAATAAATAATAAAATCACTGCGGGCAACACTGTGACATTTTCATCAATCCATTATAGAGAAGGAAACCGCTGTGCTAATCACAATGTTTAGTGTTTAGTGTTGAGCCACAGCAGGGTGTGAGATTGTGAAATCTAAGACATTAAAGGTGATCAGCAGATGCAAAATCTCAAAGGTGTCTTAAGAACCCTCTGGAGCATCTCTACTGGACTTTCACGGGACACTTTCCCTGAAAGTTTCACCCGACGCCCTCGAGCCAGAACGAGGAAAGAGTTCGACCTTTAAACCGCACGCCTCCGCGCTTAACTGGCATGAAACGTGGAACTTCCCCCTGATAGGGCCATTAGCGGTGTTTGGGCATATGGACGTGTCCTCTGGTCAGCGGTGAGATGAGCTGAGCCGCCCTGAGGGGTCAAACCTGAATGAGTTCACTGTTCACCCACACACATCATGTCCATTTCAATGTCCATTTACACAAGGTGTAAGGTCAGAGCTTTACAAAAAACCATTGTGGTAGTACCGCGGTAAAGTGATGCTATCAGATGGCATCATACCATTATACTATAAATGGATAGTTCAATTACAATTCTGTCATTCATTCACTCTTATTTAGTTCCCAACCTCTTTTTTCTGTAAAAAACCCCAAAATAACATATTTTAAGAAATGTGTGTTTGGTGTTTATATAATGAGAGTCAATGAGACTTAATGTTGTTTAATTATCAACATTCCTTAAAATATCTTTCTTTGTGTCTTTCCAGTAAATCCACATCATAGCAGATCTCAAGATCACCAAACTACAATTTAACCACAAACACCGAATAATGTGACACACCAACCTTTTTAACCTCAACTTTCTGTCTGTTGTTATTTGTGTTATAGTTCATCTTACCTGACAAGTTCTTCATTGTAGAGAGATTTAGGCGACTCGCGGCCGAGGATGTAAACGTGTCCTTTAAACACAGACAGCTGAACACGACCCTCCACGTTCTCCTGTGATTTATTAATACAGTGACGGACAAACTCACACTCCGGACTGTACCAGAACCCTGTGTCAGGACAGAGAGAGAGAGTATCGAGTACTGTGTTAGCAACAAACGTCATGGGTTTGACACATACAGATCAAACATATAGCTTGTAATTCACTTTCTCACTTTAAATACGTTAATACTGTTAATTCATCTCTGAAAGTGACTGTGTGTGTGTGTGTGTGGCTGCAGTGATGTATTCATATGGAGCACAGGTGTGTGTGATGTCGTCTCTCTGTGGGATGTGACTGAAGCAGGTCTCTGTGGTCTTTTTTTTCTCAGTGTAAAATTCTAATCAGTTTAATCTGTCCCACACGGTCCTGCGCTCTCACGTGCTGCTTTAATTGCAGTGATTCTGTAATCAGCCACTAATGGCCCAAATCCTATTATACCAGAGGAGGAGCGAAGAGCAGATTAACACACCTGAGACGAGACACCACACCATGAGAGAGAGAGAGAGAGAGAGAGAGAGAGAGAGAGAGAGAGAGAGAGAGAGAGAGAGAGAGAGAGAGAGAGAGAGAGAGAGAGAGAGAGAGAGAGAGAGAGAGAGAGAGAGAGACAGAGAGAGAGAGAGAGAGAGAGAGAGAGAGAGAGAGAGACAGAGAGAGAGAGAGACAGAGAGAGAGAGACAGACAAAGAGAGACAGACAGAGAGAGACAGAAGACAGAAAGTGAGAGAGAGAGAGAGAGAGAGAGAGAGAGAGAGAGAGAGAGAGAGAGAGAGAGAGAGAGAGAGAGAGAGAGAGAGAGAGGAGAGAGAGACAGAGAGAGGGGCGAGAGACTCTCTGTCTTTATATCCGTACCGTTATAAATGAGCTCAGAGAACTTGATGCTGAGATTCTGTTTGATCTTGCGAACCTCTCGATCCATCGTGAAGGTCTCAATGTCCAGATGAGCGTGATGCAGGATAGATCCTCCTGGCGTCTCGTAGACACCTGATGGGTAAAAGAGAATTCAATAAATCATTTGTTTGAGATTTTTTTTCACTTTTCATTTATCAGGTAATAATTCAGATCCACAGAAACACAGCAGCACAATCTATACATTACCTGCTCAACTGCAGCTTTAAATCACAAACCAAAACTACTCACAAACCGGTGCCAAAAATATATAGATACAGCCTAGATAAAATGTGCAAATAAGATGAAAATGATCATTTCATTTAAAAATCTGCCAAATATTTCATAAAGAGGCATGTGAGGATAACGGAGAGCTGTTGATGAACAACCTGACAGGAGCAAAACTCAACAATAATCTTCTGTCAGGGTCACTATAACCTGCAATTTACAGCCATACATGTGTGACAAAGACATGAAGCTTTAGCTCAAGGGTCACAGACGATGAAAGGGTTGAGACGGACGAGTTCTTCTGTAAAGCTGACAGAATCTGAATCTAACAAGTTAATCACATCTGGACACATTAATAATATTCATTTTATATTCAATTATTACATACTGTAAGTCAGGCTTAAATCATGTTGGTGGAACTCAAACACTTTCTCCCAGAAAAGCTTCAGAAGAGTTTTGGCTTATTTGGTGTAAAATAATCTTCATCTCCTCAGGGCAGAACTCGGTCCAAACGCCTAAATGGTCCCAGCTCATGCCCCAAACAAGGCTTAGCAAATCATCCAGCTCTTAAGTCCTGAAAAGTGGCAATTTGATCCATAAAGAGTCTGTGAGGTTTAGCCGTGGTCTGATAAAACTCATCAGCTTTACAATCTCAGCAGAAGAAAGCAGGTTAGATTATCTTGAGCATTCCTCGCTCGTGTCCGTGCAGAAGCGGCTCAGGTAAAGAAGCGCGCCGGTAATGTCGGTTTAACACTTCAAAAGACTCACTTCTGTACACAAACACACACGCCGCTAAACCTGTCACCTGATTTTAAGGGCTTAATACACAAACCCTGAGGCTGTTTTTCATTAACAAATAAAGAAATAATCACTATCTGTGAAGAACTAATGACAGATAAAGTGCTGGTACACGCAGATCATAAAGAAAGTCTCCATGACCAAACAGAAGTTTCCAAAATCTGCAAGATTGAAAACATTTGAAAAATATAGCAAATGCTTTTTCTGCCATAAATCAGGTATTTCACTTAATAGATATTAACACATATTCCACAAAACACTTTACATTTCTTTGTGATTCACATTTATTTTTCCGTTATAATAATCTATCATTTCTATAAATAAATAATACTGATTATATTATTATTATTTTACATGTATTTAAATAATATCTGAATTGTGTAAACTGTCAAACTGCAAAAACCTTTAAATAATAATCAATAAAGCCTGTGATTGCACAATTGACAAAACAATATTTATACAATATAAAACAATATTATAAAACAATATAAAACAAAAGATCTTTTTTTCAATATTATGTTTACAATCTTCTAGAAATTATTTCTTTGCATCAGTACGTGTCTATTTTCAAAATTACTTTCCAAATGAAAAGACACCTGTTTTGTGAAATGGTCTATTATAATAGAAGTGCAGACATGAAATACACAAAATAAAAAAAAAAAAAATCAAGTAAAACAGCAAAAAAAGATTTCAAATAAACCAAGAGGCGAGATGCTTAAATAACTTAAAGATTCCAGACAAACACGTTCATAAACGGCTGTCAGTTTTTGCGATGCATGTTTTTCAGTTCTGTCAAACGGCCGTCAACAAGCGGCGCACACTAAACCTCCAATGACTTTATTCTGTTAGACCGTGTCAAATAAACACAGGCTGTCAGTGGCCGAGAACGCACTGTCTTTATTGAATGTCCTAAACGCTGCTCAGAAGAATACGTCTGATCTGCTGTGAACCGTCAGGGTAAAAAAACAACATTCCGTATTTTCCAATTCCTACCTGCCACTCCGCTGTGAAGTCACAGACAGTAAGAAAAGTCTATTTGCCAATCACAGCGTTGTGGGGGGCAAATTGTCACAGCTCAGAGCGCTGGAGAAAACAGGGTCCCGAACCCGAGCAAAGACCCACTGAGAGATAGTTTTAAAGCACAATCCAAACATTTGAAACGGTGACATGAGCAGCATGTGAAAGAAGATGAACTGTTTCCGTTCACAACGTGTTTGAAAGAAAAATAGATTGTTTGTTTTGCTTAAGCAATATAGTTTAATGGAACACATTAGTGTTGTTTCAAACATAATTGCAACGTGTAGACTCGCATAAACAGGTGACACATGTAAGAATCTATAGTCTGTCCCGACCCAGATTCCACTCCATAATATATGTTTGATCATGTGCATTTCCCTAAATGGCTTTATTATCATAGAGATGAAGAGAGTCAACAGTTATGTTGTTGGATCTAGACCATTTGGGATGATCACATCCTGAGCAAATGGTCTCCAATTGTAAAATGGGTGTGGGTCACAGAGAACCATCTCAGATAATAGTGTGTCAGGACTTCATTAACATACAGATGACCGATGTTACGACAGGAGCGACTTCATTTACATTAAGAGTACAAT
>CM032795.1:21701294-21736294 GCA_019155185.1 Beaufortia kweichowensis
GCGAGAGAGAGAGCGAGAGAGCGAGAGAGAGCGAGCGAGAGAGAGAGAGAGAGAGAGAGAGAGAGAGAGAGAGAGAGAGAGAGAGAGAGAGAGAGAATTGGTGGCAAATGGCCCGTGAACAGCACCATCATGTCGGCGGTACGCAGTGCGATGTGGCTTTATTCACCTCTCTGTATATTGTTGTCCTGCGAGGCGCCTGAGCAGCCATGCTGAAAGCCACACGCTGCATGAACTTACAGCAAGTAAATCTCTCTCTTTCCACATGTTAGCTGCCTCATTTGCTTTCAATCAAAGCCCAGAGCCGGAGGAGGAGAGAAAACGGGAGATGAAGAAAGAAGATGTCAGATGGTGGAAAGAATGAAGTGAGGAGATGAAGTAACAGAGCGATTTCTGGCCACTGGATTGGAAGTGACACTTAAATCACCGTTTCCGGGAACTGAAGCACAAACTTGTTGGTAAATTGGAAAGAGAAAATAGGAATCTGTAAATACGAGAGGATCGTTTGATTTTCAAATCGACGACGAATGTTTGCTGTGAAGGTTTTTTTTGTGTTTATCAAACAACTTTCACTTCTCTGCCTCTGGTCAGTGCAATGATTACACTAAACCAAAAAAACTGCTTTAGAAAGAAAAACTGACTATAAAAACATAAACAAAGAAAGAAAGACAAGAAAAGAGAAAGTGAAAAAAGGGGAAGAAACGAGATCAAATTTGTCTGTCTATCTTCTTTAATGACATTATGAAAACTAATAATGAAGACAGTATCACTGCTTTATAATGATCTCTCTACAGTGTTACTGTTAACGGTAACATGACAGCGTCACGGTGAACTGGATCTCCTCCCACGTGGAAGCCCGGGGCCAACAATAAAGAGCCGAGCTCCCCGGAGGCCCAGCCGGGTCGCTCTCGCCCGATCTCACTCCCATGAAATCAGAAATGACCCGAGCCACTTTAATGACAGTTCACCGTTTGTGTGTCCTCTGCTCTTTCACAAGACACCATGAAAGCAGAGATAAAAGAGACGGACGGCTGTATGACAGGGGATGTGTTTCACGAGTCGAGAGTGCTGACCCGGGAGAAGAAAGGGTCACCTGAATGATGAGGTGTTATTAGCGTTATTGATAGACTCGTCATTTTTATGGTTTTGATCACACTAAAGAACAAATAATGTAATGTTACACTGAAAATTACAACGAGACGTAGTGCACTAAAGACAAAAAGTGAAATGCTTTTTCATTTGTAAGTTACTTTGGACAAAAGTGTCTGCTAAACTCCTAATATTCGCTCCTAATATAAGTCGCTTTGGATAAAAGCGTCAGCTAAATGCCTAAATGTAAATGTAAAGTAAAATGTAAATGAATAAATGTAAGATATATATTTATAATATATAATATTTTAACCAAACAAACTAAGAACCTTTCTAATCGCCACACTGAATGTGCATACACGTGACAGGTCTCAGTCCAACAAATGAAATACATTAAACATGTACGTCTGGATACTTTATACTCTCAATATTTATTTAAAAATAGCTATTTTTTTATCTGAGAAATACTCCTAAAAGTGTACAGCCTTACATTACATATCAAAGAAGAATGAATATTGTAAGTGAACAGGTGATCTCTTACCTTTGGATTCTCCAGAATTCCAGACTCATAGCTGTTCACAAGACAGAAGTGTTGTGTGAAAAGTGAAGATTTTAGAAGTGTAAAGATGTGTTTTATAAATGTACTGTAGTGTGATCATCCTCACCTGATGTGCATTAGATTGGCATCCATACTCCACGGAGCCTTCGGAGTGACCGGTACAGGAATACCATGTTTCTAAATGAATAAATGATTTATTATTAGATGTACACTACAGTTCAAACGTCACTTCATCACTTACTTATTTACTTCATATTTTTACACAGTAGTAAACTCATCAATGCTATTAAATAACACAAAAGTAACGTGTGTAATTAAGTTGGAATTATGTTGTGAGTAAAAGAAATTAATTAATAATAATAAATTATTATTAATAAATAATTTATAATATAAAAATAAATGAAAACTATTATATTTGATCATCTTCAGTGTTTGTCTAGAATGCATCAGTGTTATTTTACTGAGCGTCTGATGGTTGTCATGTTTTATATATACAGACTCACAGATGTATTTTAAATGATAGGGAAACAAATAAATACATATCTGAAATGACACTAATAGCAAAACAGCAAAAAGTAAGTGAATCTGACTTTCAATGTGAAAGAATAAAACATCCATGCAGGATGAATTGATAATCAGCGTCCTCTGGTGGTCAACATGAGTTACATCAGCTGTCTACATGTCATTACATTCAAAGGTCTCAACAGAGAGGGAGAAATTTGGAAAAATAATGAAAAACAATTATGTTTCTAATAGATTTTAGCTAAATAAAAAATAGACACGTAATTATCAGCATGAAGTCTAATCTACATTACATGTGTGTGATTGACACGTATGGTGACCATGTTTCATTTTTACATGCTGATTTTTACATCAGATTAAATCACAATGATATAAACTGAATACACATATAGTAAATAAATAAAGAGGTGACAGTCTCTGCAAATAAAACCCAGTGAAATGAAAGACTCATTTTACGAACACAGCTCAGAAAACAGATCCTGTTCAACTGGTTACCAGTAAACTCTCTTTCCATCAGATTGGTAAGAATACCTCGGCATACTCCATCAGATCCTTTCTGCCACAGAAACGGTTGTAAAACTCTGGGATTCTCCATGGAGCGATGATCTGATGTTTGACAGAACACAAGACTGATCAGAAACCAGTAGATAGAAACTGATGAACTCTGATGAACACAACGTACCTTCACTTCAGGGTATAAAGCATAACACGTCAGTTCAAATCGAATCTGGTCATTTCCCTGATGAAAACCAAACACATTTTCTCATGTGTATGTGATTATACATATGCTATATACATAAAACTATATGAGCTTCAAAATCTCAGTATATTAAAGTATATTAAAGTTGAAAGAATCTTATTTAAATCTCAAGGCAGTTGTCGCCATCTAGTGGTAAAAGGTAAACAAAACCAAACGATTTTTTTCTAAAGTCTGGATTATTTATTAAAAGCTTCTGAAGTAAACACTTCAGTCCTGTATATATGATTCATCGTTTATTTGCTTATGTTGTGTTACACATCTGAGCACTTTAAACATAAAGCAGGTTATAAATGAAGTCGGCACCTTTCCAGTGGCCCCATGTGAAACATACTGAGCCTCTTCCTGTTGGGCGATGTGGACGTGACGCCGAGCGATGCACGGCCGGGCGATGGATGTACCCAACAGGTATCTGTCCTCATATATGGCGTTCGCCTGCACTGACGGCCAGATAAACTCTTCAACAAATTCAGAACGCAGGTCTTCAATATACACCTGAATCACACAGAAACATCACGGTGTGAATACCGCAATCTTTTAATGTTCATTTCCATTATGTATGATTAAATATTTGAATACAGTTCAAATATGTCAGTGAATGACTGCGGTTTGTTGGCTGTCACCTTCTTGGCACCAAGTTTCTCAGCTTTCTTGCGGGCAGCTTCAAAGTCCTCGTCCTGTCCAATGTTAGCCTACAATGTAAAGATGGTTAAAGATAAAGTTGGTCAGTATGAAATTTAAAGTCAGTCAAAAGCTTTTAGCAAGTTGTATTTCCAAGAGACCATAACAATTCTGTTATAGTTTTAGATTATTATAGTTCAAGTTTTGTTAAATCCAGTGTATCCAGAAGTATTTGAGATGGTTCTTAAGACAGGTATCAGGATCATCTTCCGACTGCAGTTGGACTTGAACTGGAGGTGTTATTATAAGATCGATCAATGCCCCAACTGCTGTGAAATCACTAAACTAGACGACAGATTAGTTTATTACACACATTATGTAATGTTCACACATTGGCTGATTTAGGAGGTCACACACACATGTCGGTGCATGTCCATGAATCATCCATGCCAGTAAGATAATTAAACACCCAACTGACTTTAAGCAGTCACAAACACACACTTACACACATCCTAAAAGAGTTTGTTGTGTCTCAGCTCAACCACAACTGTGTACGGCTGTGATTGAAGTTCAAATATGTTTACTGGTGACAAATGATTTGTGTGGCACTCTGACAACCAAATTTATTGAGTTGGCACAAAATCTGGATGTAGTAAATGTAGATATAGAGAAATCAAAATGTAAAATGATGAATTTAATAAACTGTATATAAAGTGCAAACTCTCATAACATGTGTTTTGTGTTTGTACAGTATTGTTCAAAATAATAGCAGTACAATGTGACTAACCAGAATAATCAAGGTTTTTAGTATATTTTTATTGCTACGTGGCAAACAAGTTACCAGTAGGTGCAGTAGATTCTCAGAAAACAAACAAGACCCAGCATTCATGATATGCACGCTCTTAAGGCTGTGCAATTGGGCAATTAGTTGAAAGGGGTGTGTTCAAAAAAATAGCAGTGTCTGCCTTTGACTGTACAAACTCAAAACTATTTTGTACAAACGTTTTTGTTTCTAGGATTTAGCAATCCTGTGAATCACTAAACTAATATTTAGTTGTATGACCACAGTTTTTTAAAACTGCTTCACATCTGTGTGGCATGGAGTCAACCAACTTGTGGCACCTCTCAGCTGTTATTCCACTCCATGATTCTTTAACAACATTCCACAATTCATTCACATTTCTTGGTTTTGCTTCAGAAACAGCATTTTTTTATATCACCCCACAAGTTCTCGATTGGATTAAGGTCCGGAGATTGGGCTGGCCACTCCATAACATTAATTTTGTTGGTTTGGAACCAAGACTTTGCTCGTTTACTAGTGTGTTTGGGGTCATTGTCTTGTTGAAACAACCATTTCAAGGGCATGTCCTCTTCAGCATAAGGCAACATGACCTCTTCAAGTATTTTAACATAAGCAAACTGATCCATGATCCCTGGTATGCGATAAATAGGCCCAACACCATAGTAGGAGAAACATGCCCATATCATGATGCTTGCACCACCATGCTTCACTGTCTTCACTGTGTACTGTGGCTTGAATTCAGAGTTTGGGGTCGTCTCACAAACTGCCTGTGGCCCTTTGGACCCAAAAGAACAATTTTACTCTCATCAGTCCACAAAATGTTCCTCCATTTCTCTTTAGGCCAGTTGATGTGTTCTGGCAAATTGTAACCTCTTCTGCACATGCCTTTTTTAACAGAGGGACTTTATGGGGATTCTTGAAAATAGATTAGCTTCACACAGACGTCTTCTAACTGTCACAGTACTTACAGGTAACTCCCGACTGTCTTTGATCATCCTGGAGGTGATCATTGGCTGAGCCTTTGCCATTCTGGTTATTCTTCGATCCATTTTGATGGTTGTCTTCCGTTTTCTTCCACGTTTCTCTGGATTTGCTCTCCATTTTAAGGCATGTTTAGCAAGTGCTGGCTTCATCCTTAAATAGGGGCCACCTGATTCACACCTGTTTCTTCACAAAATTGATGACCTCAGTGATTGAATGCCACACTGCTATTTTTTTAACACACCCCTTTCAACTAATTCAACTAATTGCCCAATTGCACAGCCTTAAGAGTGTGCATATCATGAATGCTGGGTCTTGTTTGTTTTCTGAGAATCTACTGCACCTACTGGTAACTTGTTTGCCACGTAGCAATAAAAATTATACTAAAAACCTTGATTATTCTGGTTAGTCACATTGTACTGCTATTATTTTGAACAAAACTGTATGTGTTGATTGTGTATCAGTTTATGCTCTAAAAAATAAAGATGTTTCAAAAGGTTCTTCACAGCAATGCCATGGATTATATTTGGTTCCCCAACGAACTATTCAGACATTTCTCACTTTTCTATAGTCTAAAGAACCTTTTTCCACTACAAACAACCTTTTCTGAAACAGAAAGGTTCTTTGGATTTCTATCGATCTATTCTTCTATCTATTTCTTTCTATCTACTCTCTTAATTCTTTCTCTCTCTATCCCACTGTCTCCGTGTCAACCTCAGCTTTTTCTGTCCTATAAAAATTGTCCAGCCTCCCCGAGCTCAGGAACTTAATATCACAATTGTTTGATCATTGTTCAACAGTCAGTATATCACAGAAATTGTGTCTTCTGCCCTGAACTGAACACGTTTTTTATATCAGCAGGTGGTTTGTGCCGCTGTTACGAACAGAGAATGAAGTTAAACAGGAGGAAAAAACGCTCAGTAAGCAAGTTTTCTAAAGCCTGTCAGAGACAGATATGTGAATGGATTAACTTCAGAAAAACATTTTCCTACAGCAACAGATTGATTTACCAAGAAAACTCAACTCAGAGTTAACTTTATACATTAAAATGATAGATGATTTATATGACATTGACTAAACAAAACAAAAGATGTGTGAAATAATACAAGAATCACCTGTTTTACCAGACTTACCATTTTGTTTCCCACAAGGAAATATCTGTATTGTGATATTACTGGAAACTGTGAAAAACAGGATTGGCTGATAATAATGAACAAAGAAAATTAATTTACCAGGTAAGCGATGACATCATAACCCTGTTCCTTGAGCCAAACCAGGATACAGGAAGTGTCCAGACCCCCACTGTATGCCAAGACCACTGTGCCCTTTGACATCTCTGACCCTTACAGGACTGTGACCAAAACACTGTAGAAATAACGTCTGAAACAACGTTTAAAACATATTACACACTTTACACATTTTACTTTAAACCTGGAAATTAAAACCATTTTAATTTTGTATATGATCTAAAAGATTTTCATAAGAAAAATACTTTAATATTCTCAAAATCATATTTCTTTTTCATTTAAACACATATGGACTCGTCATATCATTGATTTGCTCTGATTTAACATTCTACACATTTGCACAGAGAAACACAGTTTTCATGTAAACAACTAATAATGTTTTACAACACGTAAAACTCACATAAGCGTTAAGGTTAAAAATGGTGTAAGAAGTTATATGTATTATATGTAAGAAGTAAAAAAAAAAGCAGAAACTCACCAGGAAATATAAATAACTTCATTCACGAGCGAGTCTTTAACATGCGGTCGAGTTTTAATTTAACGCTCGCTGCCCCGCCCCTCCAGAACACACGAGCCAATCACATCCCGCGCCTCAGCTATACATAAGAACCTGCTTTCGCTTGTTGCCCCGCCCCTCCAGAACACACGAGCCAATCACATCCCGCTCCTCAGCTATACATATGAACTTGCTTTCACTCGTTGTCCCGCCCCTCCAGGAACGCACGAGCCAATCATATCGCTCTCCGCCGGAGAGCCAAT
This sequence comes from Beaufortia kweichowensis, assembly GCA_019155185.1. Lineage (NCBI taxonomy): Eukaryota > Metazoa > Chordata > Actinopteri > Cypriniformes > Gastromyzontidae > Beaufortia > Beaufortia kweichowensis. The sequence continues at coordinate 21,708,629 of CM032795.1, forward strand.
CAGCGAAGTCGTATTTTAAAAAAGGTCAGCAGTTTGATTAATGCAATAAAACTCATTAAACCTAAACACAAAAGCTTTTTGTAAAATGTAAATTTTGTGTATGTGAAGTTATTTCAGGTAAACATTGAGAGTTCAAAACTGCAGAATGACTTAAAGCCACAGCAAGAAAATGATCCAAGTTAAGGCCTAAAATAAAGTTTTGTTTAAATTCTGAACTAAAAACAAGTTTGATTTTACTTTAATAATTACATACAATATTATAATAAATTATACTGTTTATTTTTTGTGCAAACATGATCTGATGAAGGATTGAGAAAATGAATCTTAGTGTATTTTCTTAACTTATTTTGCTTTTATTTCTTTGCCATGAAAACAAAATCAAAAATACAATATAAACGTTTGAAAATCAACATGAGTTATTTTTTTAGATTCAACACAAAAACACTGAGCAAGAGACTAAATCAGGTTGAGGAACAGAACTCTCGTCCTATCCAGCCTGTAGATTTGTAAAAATTATGCAATTTCACATATACGGTCGACATCTACTGCCGTGACTCAAGACAAAAGACTCGAGTCGAGTCTGAGATGTGTACAGTACAAAATCCAAATGAGCGTTCTGGTGCTCGACGGAACCGGCTTATGCATTAAATCCTTTATCAAGGCAAATTCTAAAGAACGTTATGAAACCGTGTTTCCAAACACAAACTCCAGAAAGATACTGAGGAAAGGAAAGAGGTCTTGGAGGAAAGCTGCTTGCACAGCGTGATGTACCGATGAGAAATGTGACCATCCACAGTCCCAGACCAGCACAAGAGGTTTGATTGACGGACAACTAGTCAGTTGCTTTCACAGTCAGTCCATTTCACATTAACTACTTACATATCTCTCTATAGCACAAATAGAAATCATGTTATACAGGAACGAGACACATCCCACTGGAGATTCAGTGTCGCCACAAAGACTGAAATGATTATTCTGAACTCATGGACCGTTCTTTACACCATATCTCCTTAATTCACTGCAACATAGGGGCACATAAATAGGTAAATAAAATTCCAGTATTTAACATACGGGACGTGGACGAAGTTGTCAACATAAAGTAAGGTGGCATTGATGAAAACAACGGGGAAACTCGTTGTGCTGAGCTAGTAAAGCAAAGACGTGTGAGTTCTTGAGTCCCAGGCAGATGAATCTCTTACCACTCCTTCTTCTTCTCATCCATAGAAACACCGCCGGGCCCGAGAGCGACCACCAGCAACAGGCCGCCGATTACTGATGTAGTCTGAAAGAAGTCGTACTTCAGGAAGTCATGCATGGGTTTGTAAGCGGGCACCGTCCAGAATGCGTTGAAGTAGACGTTGATGGCCAGAAGCCACACCACCAGCGTGAGAGCCGCCAGTTTGGTCTTGAAGCCGATGGCCACGAGGACGATGAGTGCCGTGCCCACCATGTTCTGAAGAATCTGGAGGAACATTAAAGAAAGTTCATAATGCTGGATAAACGTCTTAACCACAGAAACTGCTGTAAGACACAGACAGAGAAAAGAACCTACAGAGAAGAAGTTGGAATCAAAGTGTAGCAGCGTCATGAACATCAAGACCAGCAGAACTCGGCCGCCCAGCTGCATGTATTGTTTTGGAGAGCTCTCGCCCATAGACGGCACGCCAGCGAACATGCTCTTCCCTTCAGACCGAGACTCTGCCAACAACAGCAATAAACCTCCACCCAGAGCTAGATTTCTGAAAAAGAGAGAAGATGCCGTGAGTCTATAGCAAGATACAAACCATCAGATGATGTGTGCTAAAATTACAATAATGAAATGGTTGTGAAAACACAAATAGTGAAGGAAAGGCGGTCAAGTGTCCACCATACATAAAACCCCTTTAATACGGTTTAAACTAATAATAATGACATAAACTAAACAATAAAGAAAAATGCTAAACAATAATGCTTCTAATGAAGGTAAAACGGGTGTTGTGTTATACAACAATAAAGCCATTTTAACCAAAGTATGTTATAGACATTTCATGAAGACCCTAAAGAATAATACCAACTTATGGAAAATAGATATTTGATGTTTATTTTTAACATAGTATCACAGTAACTTTAACAAACTGAACAGAGAGATGAAGTCACCTCATGAGAAACTTGACATCCCACAGAATACTGTAAGCAACAGTCTGAGAAAATAAACAGATCGTTTTGAGTATTACAGATGAGAATTACAAAATATTACAGTTTTTCACGGTTTTAAAAACAAGGTATATGTTTTAATGTTTGAAAATATTTTGTAGACAAAATTATAATTGTGCCAGCACATTTTTCTTTACTAAAAAAAGGTGTTTTGACTGGTACTGTATATTTACATTTATTTCCTTACCTGTAAGGCAATAATGCCAAATAACCCAAAGCAGGCATACTGAACGAAATTTCTGCTGAGGATCAACACACACCCACCTGCACAAACAAGACATTCAACATCAGATTTACTGATGACATGATCCATCAGACCAACAAAGAGTCTCAATGAAAATTTGTTCAGATACTTTATGACAATTCTACTCGATTAACTATTCAAATTGGCTTTTTGTAGTGTAAATTACTATATGCTTCTGCAGTATGAAAAGCATTTTCAATTCCTTAACATCTCTTAGAAGTGTTTGTTTCAACATGTCTCTCTCAAGTAGAAAAATTGAGACCTGAATGTTTTGGCCTTAAAGTGTCACTTAAAGCTTGTAAATGCGACACTCATATAACAAAAGTTTTATCTGTTAACTAAAAAAATCTGTAAGAGACATATTTCATGGTAACAGCAGATCTTCCTAAGATAAATAATGTCTTCTTACTTCACTAAACTAAAGGTGAAACATGAGGCTTGTGTGTGTTACCGATCTGTCCGACGAGATTGAGAAGCACAAAGCAGGTGGCGAGGAAATATCCGCAGCTCCACGTGGCCTCGATATAATCTCTCTGTTCGCTCCACTGGAACCACATGCGTATGCCGTCCTCCAGAAACGTGCTGATGAGACACAGACGCGCCAGGTGAGGCAGATACTGTTTAGTTACCCGCAAAAACTGCAAAAGAACAAAGCATGACATCATGTCAATGAACGCTGTCAATCAAATTACATCACATTCAAACAGTGTTTTGGACATTTTCAGTCAAAACTTGAAATATAAATTCTCACAGAATGTGTTTATTACAAATATATTGAATCATCTGTTTAAATTTTACTAAAGCCCTGTTAATAGAGTCCAGACATCAGAAAAATATCAGTCTATACACGAGTTATCCACTTAAAAAAACATGTAAATATACATGTGTTACGTTACACAAACACAGAAGCAATAATACCCAACAAATGAAGAAGAGATGACTCTTTAAAGAACATCAAATAGTTATTTTATTTTAATTTTCATGTGTTCATTTATGAGGAATATAAACTGTTATGAATGTGACAATTCTGAAAACAGCACATTATCTGACCAGTAAAAAAATCAGTATGATAAAAACCTTTGATAACTTGATCATTTGATATGATGAAAACTTTCCACAGATTCTGCTGCGGTACTGATGAGTTTACAACAACTTCAGTCCTTCAGTAGAACCTTAGTCATGTTGTGAAATCATAGCGCTGTGAACTCTGTTCAGAGTCAGATATACTCCACAAGAGCTCAAAATAGACCCACAAACCATCCACATGAGCGCTCGCCAGACACCAACAGCCAATCACAGATCAGACATGTGAGAGTGACACACCTGCTGGCCAATCAGAGCTTGTTATTGAGTTAATGCAGGACTCGGTCAACAGATTTAGTTCTAATGAATAGATTGTAAAGATCACAATACAATAACAACATCTTTGTTAGTTTAGTTTAGTCTAATAACTTTAGATCTTTTGAGTAAATATTTTGCAAAACATTATATGTTTATAAAAGCAGACAAAAAGTCATTAGAAACATTATTGAACCCATTCATGTACTGAACAATTACAGATGAATGTATAATGGATTGTAAAAAAAGCATTATTGAATCATTTATATATTGTCTTTCTTTATTTACATCTTGCATTAGCATTAACATCTGAAATTCATGGCACTTTTCCACATTTAGATCACAGATGTGCACGACAGCTTAAGTTACATCCCAAAACGAGTGCATGGTCATATTTATACACATCTACTGTTTGTGTGTCTGTTGTGCATTAAACCACAAACAAAAAAGAAACACTTACGGCACATACATATTCATGCCATGTCTGAGGATTTCATAACTAAAACAAAAGACTTCTTTTGTTTTGTAAGAGTTTGTTAATGTCATGAGATCATTAGGCAAACCGGCAACAAGAATTTCTCAATTTGTATTAATCTAATACTTATAATAATAAATCTTTGAGATCGGACTCCAGAAATACAAGATCTGTTGTGCTAAAGTAATTCTTAATCATTTTAACTCGGTTTATAAGGTTTGTTTAAGATGGTTTAGACACATCATCTAATATAACAATGTGTAAAAATGAAGTGCATTACTCTCTGTTTGTAGTGTATTTGGTCAATTCTATGAAAATATCAATCTTACAATGTAAAAAATTAAATGTTTATCAAAGGTTTTCATCATACTTTTAGTTCAGATGTCAATATTTGCAGGTTTAAATCCTCACGTGAGGTCTCGCTGAAAGTTTTTAAAGCATTTGTTTATGTTGAAATCATGATTTTTCATAGTCAGATAAAGTGCTGCTTTCAGAATTGTCACATTCATAACAGTTCATATTCCTCATAAATGAACACATGAAAATAAAATAACAATGTTATGTTCTTTGAAGAGTCATCTCTTCTTCATTTGTTGGGTATTTTTGCTTCTGGTTTGTGTATTTTAATTGAAATGAAAAATAAACACATGCATGAAAAACAACTGAAATAAGCATACTGTCATATATACAGTGTTGCATACCATTAACACACAAAACACACACGTTTCTCAAGTTTATGTCACACAAATCATACATTAAACACTTCTGATTGAGTCTTTCATTGCATTGCAGAAGTATCATGGGTTTCCTTTAGTAAAACTCAAGTAACCATGTGTTTTGGCTGGAGCACTACGACAGATGTCATGGGTAAACTATAGTTACTACAGTAAGACAATGGTAAATGTGTAGTTATTATGGTTTTACTCTAAATCCCACAGTTGAACTGGTTACAGTGGTAAATCATGGTAAACTGTTGTGCATCACCTGATCGGCCACGTCCTCCGCCGCGCTCATCAGATCCTCCTGCCCCATCACGAGCTGATAGAACTCAATAGAAATCAATAGAAGTCAAATATAAATATGTATAAACACACACTCAGAAGTGTTGCTGCCTGTCGAGGCCTCCGCCGCCGCCGCCGTCCCACAATGCAGCGCGACGCTTCGAAAGCCCCGCCCCCTGAGCGCGTGAACAGCGTCCTCCTGCCACTCGCCACGTGTACCCAGCGCGCACGCGCACGCAAGTGGTGTCGGTATAATGAAATCTCCGCTGAAAACAAATAATAGAAACCTTTTGGCAGTGCAATTATGAAAAGAGTTTTCCTAATTAATTACTAAGAAGAATATTAATATAATAAAGACCCTCGTTTAGTTTGGATTTAGATTAAAAGAATACAACATCTTATTTTATTGGCAAATGAATGCAAATTGTAAAGCAGAAAACAGTGTTGCATGCTCTGTTTGCAGCACTATTTGATTATTTCTACTTTGCTGTAAAAACAAACAAAACAAACAGATCAATTGTTTGCATAATTATTTATTTTTATACAGAAACAAAACATACAGCAGTTTTTTCAGACAACCAAATGTTTAGTATTTAAATGTTATGTCGCTTTGTGGATGGTTTATGGTTGTAAAATAGTTTGACAGCTTTTACATGTGCACACAACAAGAGGCAAAGGAGCCAAAAAACTTCAGACTTGAAGAGAGCGAGAGAATCTGTGAGCTCTGTAGCATTTAAATGGCAGTATGACAGACACCAGCACATACGGTGATGATGCCAGTAGAAAACTAATCAGTTTGGGAGTCGAGAGTGACACTTTTGAAGCAGGCAAATCTAAATGACACACAAACACACACAAACATTATAATCTGACTTTAAGAAACTTGGGCTTAAGTTTGTTGTAAAATCACTATAAACAAACCTGACCTGTTACATTCACTATAACAGCTTCACCGACATCTGATGAAATCATAAATTATTTAGTTTTAGGTGATAATAACAAAAAAAACATAAAACTGTTAGTCTATGATATGATCTCTTTAATTTCTTTGTTGAACTAACTTACTAGTAATTTTGTTCATCATCAGATGTGATTTACTCACCGATTACTGTAAGGTTTACTGCATTACTCCAGTAAGAGAATCTTGGCCACTGTGTACTGGACCCAAAACATCTGTATGTACAGCTGTGTGACACTTTAACATGCCGTATGATGTACTCATTGAGTTCAGAGGCGTAAACTTCACCAGCACCATCACAGAACCAGATGTACGTCACATTCACCCACTTCATCTCACATCTGAATATCACAGTTTGTCCTGTTAGTATGTGAGACTGGTTAGGAGTCACGGTCAGAACCGGTTTATATGACTCTGTCAAAAACACAAACAAAGCAGATTAAAGGGAGACAAACCAAACACAACTTTGTAATATAATTTTAATGTTTCAAATACATTAAACATGAGGATCTAAATTACCTTGTGAGTGTCCACAGTAGGTGTGCCACATTACCACTAAACAGAAACGCAACAAAATCAAAAACTTGTAATGAATTCATCTTCATCATGTAGTAAAATCTACCCTCACGTTTTAAAAAACTAATCCAAACATGGCTTTAAAATCTTATGTTTTGTCTTTTATTCTGTCTTTGTGTAATCTCATACTGATCTGATTCAGGAAAGTGTTTTTAAAACAAAAAATAAGAATGTCCTTAAGATTTCTTAAGATTTTTTTTACTTAAGAATAACATGACAGGTTTTGACATTAATTGTTAGCTCATGAGCAGACTAGTAACATCAATAAATATACAGCTTGTTCATATCAAAATCTCACATGATTATAATCTCACAATATCTATATTGATATTTCCTACTCATACACTAAGGCAAAATATAAACACCAACAAAAATATTTTTTGTGAGACTTTGTGTCCAAGACGTTTGTAACAAAAAAAAAACTTACAGAGCATTAGAAGAAGTTGGCTGCACTCCATTCTGTGCTGTATATCAATAATTCAAGAGCCAGCGTGTGTTACATCTCAACAGGAAGTCCCACGTTTCTCATTTTCTACACCAACAAGATGTGAAGCTCTTCACATTTGCAGAAGAAGAAAGAGGAAACATTAAAATCTCAAAGTGACTGCTTGATGTATAATACACATTTAACGTCATCTGAATCCACCAGCAGTGATTCATTCAGACTGAAAGAACATGACTAACAGGTTTTAACACATTGAAAGGCAAAAATATCAAAAAATCCAACTATATGTCAGCATTATAAAGACATTGTGCATGTGATGTGTATTAGGATACTTTGTTTTCTCAGACTTTAATAAAGTAAGCTATTAAACAGATGTAAAGCGTGTTCATTCTTAAATAATTCTCCATGTTTAGAAAGATTTAGCTCTTACTGTTAAGCCATTAAGATATTGCTTTAATACCAGAGTTGGTAAATCATGTCAATAGATGGCAGAATGTTGAATCATTTCGGCATAATTCTGACAAAACAGACGTTTGGGGGCCAGTAACTTTTAGAAAATATGATTTAATCATCTAGTTTAGATCATCTGCTCACATCATTTTATACTTCATTAACATCTCTTTAACCTAACAGTTTGAGTACAATCTTGCAATCACTTAACTACTTTTTTCCCCAAGTAATGCTATTACAAACAACTCATGATTAAACATCTTAAACAAGGTAACAACAGAGAAAACCTCTTAATAAAAGCTCTTGTATACTTTCTTTAATAGATAACATCTACTGCTCGTGGATTCTGATGTCTGTGTCTTCCAGTTAAAATCTCTTCATTAGATCAGACCTATTCATTTCTGCTGACAATGAGACAGAGACCTTCTCAATGAGTTGACAAACTTTATTATTATTTTCCATTAACTTTTCCAACACGCCTAAAACCTTTTTTCTTTTTGTTCTTCTTAAATTTCTTGTTAAACGCAGCAGGCTGCACCTGAAACAACAACATGAAAACACACATGAAAGTTTAAATAATTACTCTCAGGTATATTCATTTTAAATATACATGTCTGATAAACCTCAAAATATTCAATTCACTTGAAAGATTTTTGACTTACAGACAGTCCATACCGGTACATGTAATAAATCATTGTAAAGCGATAAAAAAAACTAGACGACAGAATGAAAACTGACCTTCTTGCGCTTCTGCATATTTTCTACTTCCATTTCAGTTACTTCATCATCATCATCAGTCTGAAAATCATCATCTTCAGGTTCTTTTATACCTTCTTCATCCTCTGCTGTCTTTAAAGTGAACAAAGACGCTGCACAGAAACAGGAGACACAAACACACACACAGTTTAAAAGGGATAGTTTACCTTTTGAAAATTCTCATGATTATGTTGTGGTAAAACACAAATGCTGTTCATGCAGATCTTTTCCATATCAACACTTTTTGCAAATACAGATGCAAATGTATCTTACTAAGTCAAAAGTAAAATCATGCTGTTTAGAGAAATGAGGAAAAATTAGTTGGTAAACAGCCTTTTAACATTAGCACAACTCCAACTCCTGCAAAATCCTCAATAGCCAAAAAATCAGAGCATCACTAACGTGGATAAAGGTCTGACATGCTGTCTTCTGAATCGCTCTTCTCAGCATCGCTTGAGCTCGGATCCCAGATTCCGCTGTCCTCCTTCTTCTTCCCTTTAGCACCGCCTCCTGTGACATCATCACACTCTTTGGCTCTCTTTTTCTGTTTAAGGCACGCTGGGACAAACTCCACACCCTGACGAACACACTCCTTATCTGACAGTATGAAACACAACACAACTTTAACATCCTGTGAGGCACAAGAGAATATGATGTGCTGGAGGGATACAAATCCTGTTAGTCGAATCAGTAAGGTTAAAAAACACTTCACTGAGAAAACACATTAATAACCCACATCTTTCTAGAGCTCTTATATATCTTTTCCCGTTGACGTGGCGAAGAACGTGTTGTGGTACCCGGTTGATGTGACGTAAGGTGAGCTTGCAGAAGAGATGATTGCTGAGGAAAACAGAATCAACATCTGAAGAATGCAAACATCTGACACACTGTATCTATCTAACCATCCTAAATAGTAGGATAGTTGGACAAATACAGCCTGCCCTGGATTATCTACTATTTCTCTACAGATCTATGAACACTTCAACAGCTTATATTACACTTGTTGGATGTTTAGTGACGTTACACTGAATAAATCATGTGATGCTTCACTGAATTAATAAATAAAATTATATAGCAAACATTACATGAAATACATGGGTGATTGTTAAATATCACTGTCTGTGCAACAATACAGTTAACATATTTATACATTTATGTTTATCACATGCTTGTATGCACAGTATACACATTACATGAACTGTAAAGTAGTATAACAGTGAAAATCTTGATTTTTAAGATTGTACTTACGGTTGTTTAGTGCTGGTGACTATATGAGGCTCATATTGACTGTAATCAAACTGTGCTTCTGCTGACAGCTGCTTGTATTTCTTTCCTGATGTGAAATGTCGCAGTTCGGTGATGCTGCAGGGAAACTCATGGCCGTTCAGAGTGCATTTGATCTGAGAAGATATAAACATGCTGCCATTTCCCCTGTCTTTCATCTGTCTTTAACATTCATTTGACAACAAACACTTCATTCGCTCACAACTCTTTAATACTGTTTTACCTTCTTCGAGTCTGTGAGCTGCAGAAAAGGTTGAGTCTGTATAAATGATCTCAACTCTTCTGATAAATCTTCCATCACAGCAGAAAACGTTTATCTTGCCAAAGACAACAAATACACATTAACCATCAAAATAAGGCTCGTGCAAGTATCAAGAAATGAATTAAACGTGAAGAAACACACAATGAATATCAAAATAAGATGAGAAACAAACTCATGCTGCAGCGCATGTTACACACCGTGACGTCATATAACGCGACACGACGGACCTCAGCGCCTGAAAGAAAACGAAATAATAACAGATTTTACACTCATCACAAACTAATACGTCTTGTGTTCTTTATCATTAGACTAATCAAATTAATCAGATTAATCAACACCAAAATATTCACAGACGAAAGTTTTTGTCTCTCTTTCAGTATTAATTCCGATCGGGCAGATTTAAAGAAACCTCTTCTCGGTCAGCTGCTGGTCAGCTGATATTGAGTCGATCGTGTCATTTAACGAGCAGGGCTATTCAATTAATGAATAAATAGTGTTTAACACATAGAGATATAAATATAGAGATTGTATAGTTATAGAATTATACGTTGATTAGTTCATTTATTTGATTTGTGCTGTTATTGGGACATTATCAGGACTAATACAGGACTGTACTGTAACTGTTTTAAATTAGTATATTGATAAAGTCTGTGTTTTGGGAATATGTCTGGACCAAACGGAGATCCCAATATATCAGCTGATGATGGAATAGTCGATGATGAAGATGAATTCAATGATGAAGGTAATAATCATTTGCTTCGAGTCTTTTTGTTGACAAAAATAAAATTGTGCCAACAGATTTATTTCTTTGATTGGAAAACTGAAATGTTATTAAAATGGATTATTTGAAGCAAACAATGAATAAAAAGCAGCAGAGTCGAGATGTTTAAAAAGCATCTCAGATTGAGATCTCAAGAAGCTGAATGATAAAATTATGTATGATTTTATAAACTTCTTCTGAAGATAATCAAATATAACATAATGTTCATTTATTTTAGATGCTTTTAGCCACGACATATTATTAGTCACTTTCTAAACTTACCTGTTACAGTATATTTATCAAATAGATACGAGGTAAGTTTTGTGGTACCAAACAGTAGAAATACCAAAATCACATGTTAAATCTTACAGCAGCTGTCCAGAAAATTTCCCATTTTACAGAGTATTTGAAGTATGACCGTGGTGAACACATACTTTTTGTGCCACTGCATCTATCTGAGATTACTGAATGTTGATTTTCTTTTCTATATAGAATATGCAGCTATTAACTCCCTGCTGGACCAGATAAACTCCTGTCTGGATGACATCGAGGAGAGAAACGATGCACTGAATGGCAAACTACACGAGCTGCTGGAATCCAACAGACAAGCCAGACGAGAGTTCAGAGAACAGCTTAATGATATAAACACAGAGGAAGAGCAGCAGGAACAGCCTCCTCCTCATCCTCCTCCTCCTGAAGATTCACCATCCACAGACTCCTCACACAATGAAGACTGAACTGCCGCTTCATCTGCCCGTCTGTTCCCTGTTGATGTTTCAGAATCACTTATTAATATATTTATATTTAAGTCAGATATTATTCATGTAAAGTCAATTTCTGTAGCATGTTTAAAGGACCAGTAGTGTGTTTTTGACCATGTATTTCTGTTGTTGATGTCTAAACTTTAGTACATCATTGTAATAGAGTGATTTTATCTGTTTTAAAGCAAGATGTGTGTAGTGCATACAACCCTATTAACTGTGTGTACAATCACTGTAATACACAAAATTAAAGTTAAACTTATAGAACAGCAGCGAAAGCAATACAATAAAATACTGTGATGTTCAATAAACAGCTCATCTTACTACATGGAATATCCGAACACACAAAACAGCATTTTACAAAGACTTCAAAGGCTCAACATGGCTTCAGTAAGATTCTACTGTATACATTTATGGATGCAGCATTGTGTAAAAAAACCACATGTTCTTGTAGTCATCAAATATTTTAATAAAAATTAAACAGAGTTAAATGCAGCAAACAAACATTGGGAAAAACATGAATCTCTAGCTGCTATAAAACACTTGTTTGTTCAGCTGATGAACAAACATAAGATACTAAAACAACACACGACTTCCATCAGATAGTTTGAATGAACAACATGACTGGAGGTTTGTTTGACAGGACTGACAGAACCACAGCACATTTAGTGTGCCTTTAACCTGTGTTCCTCTGTGTTCAACACAACAGGAACTATGAGGAATTACAAATGTCCCAAGCAGGTCCAGAACACCTCTTAAACCAGCTAACCAGACCAGACCGAGCTTAGTCTAGCTCTTAAAGCTGATAAGCAGCAATGAACTTTCACCAAATGATCAATTTCCCACACCATTCTTGTGATAACACAGTTTGACTATTAAATATACATCTGAAATCAAGCATTAAAAAAAAATCACAAAATCATGATCTACCTAAATCATGAACAATGCTTTGTGAGATTAAAATCAGACAGAAGTTTTACAGATCACATACGTGACCGATGTCTGTGGCACAGGGAAAATGGAAGTATTCTCAGTTTTAAAGGTAAACCTCACAAAACTTTATTTTGTATTTAAAAAAAATAACTTTTGATTTTGTTGTGAAATATGTCTTGTGAAATTCAGCTCTAAAAGTGAAAACATATCCGTCCAATCACAACACATGACTCCAATACTCTGGTATTCGTTTGTTTTCACATTTCTTTCATTTGCTACAAAGTTTTCTTTTACGCATTTATTGATGAACTACACCAGCTGATTCAGATGATGAAAGCTCTTCCAGTGTACATTTTAAATAAATAAAAAGACATTCAAAACAACTTTCGCATTATAAATCAAAACCCCTCTCATGGATCTCAGTCAAATCTGACAAAAGATGTGACAGTTTGTGAATATCTGAGCTATCAGAGGAGCACATACAGTAGATTACAACAGTAAATTACTGTAAATTATTCATATTACTAGACTGACATCAGTTCACGTGTCCAGGTCACATTTCAAATAGTTATTGAATAAAAAACAATAAAAACGTTATGGCCTGTAAGTTTGTTTTTAGGATTGTGGGATTATTTACATGATAATGAAGCACATTTCCTCACAATCCTCACTAATGTGCTTGAGAAATATGACCTGCACAAGTCAACAGTAGTTAAACTGAGCCCAGAACAGATGAACACCAGTATGAAAACCAGTTATTAACTTAAAGAATGTAAGAAAACAAACCACTGTATCATCATTTTACTGTAACATATAAAACCAGATCAATATTCCACATGATAAAATATACCTGCGAGGAACACTGGGAACATTTCAGATGGCAAAGATGACCATGACACCTTAAAAAGAGACGAGATCTGAAGAACAGTAACACAACTCAGTCCTGCCCGTGTGTTATCAAACCTGAAACACATTTAGTGAGTGAATCACAGCAGTCCTGGTGTTTTACTGACTCGACACTTCAGCTAGAAAACATGTTAAATGCTGGTGTTATTTTGCTTTTAAAACTAAATCAGGCACAGAAACCTGACGCTTCTCCATCTGTTTGTCTAATGGACTGATCCACATTTAGTGTGTTAACCTGAAGAAATATGTGGGACCTTTACTAAAATAAAAAGGAGACAATATCCCACACGTCTCTTATCACTGTAAATGATTTGAGTTAAAGGAACAGTTCACCTAAAAAGAAAAAAAAACTCCCATAATTTTACATTTCAAGTTACTGATGTGCTGCCACTTTTCAGTTTCCGATCTTGTGGGTTTATCACAAAAGTATTGTTCTCACTTCAGGAGACTTAGATGACTTTAATCATCTATTAATGATGGATCTTTCTGCTTTTTTAAACACTAAAATTTTTAAAGAAAAATCTTTTGTGTTCAGCTGAAAGAAGTCAAAAACATCTGGATGGTGTGAGGGTGAGTAAATTACGAGAGTTTTTTCATTTTTTGGGAAAACTACTTTTTAAAAAAGTAATAAAGCCTCATTGGATTCAAAACTACAATGACATTTCCATTTTTAAATGACAGTTCTGCTACATTCTATGTCACTACAAACCTGCTGGTGAAGCTTCACCCACATGTGAGCGTTAATCTCAAGAACAACAGCGTCATACTTCAGCCCAACATCAACAGAGAGAAAATACATTATATCATATCATAAGGTTTTTTGGAAAAAGGTTAAAAACAGGCTTTGTTTCTTTACAAAAACCATAATCTGTGATTTCTTCTTTTGATTTTGGTTTGAAGTATGACGTGGACACACCTGTCACAGTAAACACACCTGGGTTTGCACTGAGGTCCTTAATACAAACGGAGTTAGAGGCATGAACATGCTGTCTACTGAGGGGTGTTTTCACTGCAGTCCTCTGAGTGAAATACAGTGATCTCTCTCAGCTCTGATCTCGTCAGTCTCAGCGTTTTCTTCCTCCTCTTCCTCTTCTCCTACTACCACCGCGGCCTTTTCCCCTGCCGGCCTTCCCCTCTGGGATAGCGGTGGAGCTCTCTTCCTCCTCCTCTTCCTCCAGCTCTCCTGCGATAGGCTCGTCCCCTGTGACGGCTCCCGATTGGCCGGGAGGAGCTGAGTGTGTTTGGGAGAGCGTCACCGGCCCGTGGGCTTCTTCCGGCTCCTGCTGCTGGTTTAGGGAGGACGGCTGATGGCTGTCGGTGGTCTGGCTGCTGGTGCGGAGTCTGTTAATGCTGATGACAGGAAATAGAGTACAACCGGGCGGCTGTGACGTCTGGACGAGGGACTGGGGTGAGATAAATGGAGTTTCTGCATCTAAGGTTTCATCTAGACCGACTTCTGTGGTTGAACCAGAGTCTTCATGTTTCTTTAAGGCTTTATATTTCTGTAGAACGACAATAAAACATGAGCAGACACATTTCAAGGCATATTTATGAGTAATGCTGGGAAAATGACTGTATATAATGATATAAAATGTATTCAATATACCATTCACTGAAGAAATAACCACTAATATAATTTCTGTAACCTAAATAACAAAACAGCTGTATTTACCCAAATATATATTTCACAAAACATAAAAAGCTAAAATGATGTGCAGAAACTGAAGTTTTTTGTTCAATCTTTTGAGTTTAGATTCTGTACAGCTCATTTAAAGTGTTTTTTACAGGTTGAATGTTCAACGTACCTTCAGGTTGTGAAAGTGTTTTAGGGTCTTGCAGTGTGCGTGTCGAGCAGAAGATTCAAAGTGATAGAAATGATTACAGAGTCGACAGAGGAAACCAGCCACGGGAACCACAAAACTAGATCCTGTCAACAACATTATCACATACATTATGTCATAAGTTATCAAATGTGTCATTCTGGTGACATTGCCTCATCTGATAATCTTAGATCTTTCACTCATTATTACTTACCATACATAATATCTGCATCAAACTCCTCGTTCTCGGTCAGATCCTCCAGCGTGACCTCCATCTGAGCAGACACACCCTCCTACAAGAGACAGTTTCACCAGTCAGATAACACACTCATATACACACAGCAAGAGACGAGACAAGCGTGTTTTACCTTCCCGTCTTCCTCCTCCTCCCTATCGTCATCGCTGATGTCATCATCCTCCTCGCCCAATAATATCTCAGTGTTCAGCTCCTCCACACCTGCCTTACCAGAGTCCTTCCACAGCTGTAATATTACAAAGAAAATCACACACTTATTAACACGTGTACAATGTGTCATTCCTTCAGTGTGTTCCCATATCATTTCTAAAGGGTAATGCGTCGTGTTTTTAATCTTCAGGACCGAGTTCACCTGCTCGACTCTTTGCTTGTGTTCTTTTGTCTGCATGTGCGCCACAAACTCTCTGGGTGTATTGAAGTCTTGCTTACAGACGGTGCAGCTGGAGGTAGATGAGCGACTACACTGCTGTACAAACAGACAAGACATACAGACATATTGTGAACGTGTGTCTTTTTTAATCAAACTTGTCCAGTCCATCAAATATGGTTACAAACAGTGGATTGTTCACCTTGTGCTCCTTGGTTCTGCGATGCTCCATAACATTGGTGGTAAAGTGAGTCTGGCAGATGGAGCACCATCTCTGCAGGCCTGGTCTCTTCTCTCTGCAGGATCACGAACAGTTAAGCTTCATGTCATAATATAAAGTATCCGTCTCGGCTCAGAAACTCACCCGTCTTTACGAGCCCCCTGCAGAGACTCCTGGACTCGCGGTAGCAGCGTCACGAGACATGCGTTACTCATGTGCTGGATCTCCATCATCTTCTGCTGATGGCTCAGTCCGTTCATGTGGCTCTGGAAATTCTGAAAACGCAAGATTCATTATATTAACTCTTGTTCAGAGAGCTCTGACAGCTCTGCTGTCTAACTGAAATACAATGTCTTAAGGTCTTGTTAAGAATTTTACTTTTACACATTTGGCAGATGCTTTTATCCAAACTGACTATGTGCGTTTCCTGGGACTTGAACGCATGACATTTGCGCTTCTTTGATGCAATCCTCTACTAACAAGACTACAGTAAGAAGGTAAAGAGAGATGAGTACTACATTTATATTGGTAAATGAGGAACATACCTGCTGGTTATGACAGGTAATGTTACAGATATAACAGAAGAACTTGTTGGAGGTCTCTCCTCCTCCATCTCTGAGCTCCTCTGGACTCCTGACGGTGACTGTGGAATTCTTCATCTCAGCGGCAGTATCAAAGCATGTGGTGTCGTCTTGACCGTCACTGTTTTGCTTCTCTTTATCATGAAGGGATGGTTCTGTGCTTTCAATGTGCTGAAAAAACAAACACAGAACGTCTGAATCTATTTCTATTGCAGTTTAATGTTCAAAGTAAATCTGAAACATTTACTGGTAGGTGCAATTCTATGCAAATGTCAATCTTACCATGAAAAATAAAGTTTTTCATCATACTGATCTGTTCAGATTTGCTCTCTCAAAGTTTTTAAAGCATTTATGTTTAAATCGTGATTTTTCATAGTCAGATAAAGTGCTGTTTTCAGAATTGTCACATTCATAACAGTCCACATTCCTCATAACTGAACACATGAAACTTAAAATAAAATAACTGTTTTATGTTCTAGTCATCTCTTCTTTATTTGTTGAGTATTATTGCGTCCCTCGATAACGTTGTGTTCTTCTTTGTCACATTCACAACACATGCATATTTCAAAGTTTTTTAAATAGATAACTCATGTATAGACTGATATTGACTTGTTTTTGGTGAGACTGACTATAACAAAAGGCATGTGTGGTGTTAAATCTCAGTTTCAGTATGGTGTTTACTAACTTTGGTCACGTGACTCTGTTCATCTGCTTCAGCGGCCAGCAGCCCGTCCACACCGCCGGCCTCCTGCAGCGAACACTCTGAAATACAGCACAAAGTTTTCTGTTTGCTTTAGAAACCAAGGTATTTTGTATATAACACAGGTGCTGCATCATGTTATAATCAGTTCACATAATGAACATTAGCTGCAGAGACTCAACAGGTAAAACCCATCTACCTTCAGGGTCTGGACTCTTATATTCAGTGCTCTTTACTGATTCCGTCTCTACAGGCTCCTCAGACCTGCACAAAGACAAAGAATTGATATTAAGAAAGTACACAGACTCAATATTAGTTTTTATTTAGAGCATCTTACCCTTCTGTTCTCAGTTTTTTGGCCGCTGGTTCATCTGGCTGGTCTGAGGTAGACGGACATCCCGGATCAGCTACACCTGCAGCGTCATCAACTGATCAAACACAAGCAGAATTTAGATGGAAATGGAAATGTCTGTGGAAATGTCCTGAAACTCAAAGCCATCAGATAGTGTACCTCTGCTGGCGTCTGATTGGCTGTCGCTGCTTCCAGCAGGTTTCTGCTCAATCTCTCTCTTTCTGTCTGCTTGACGTGACTGAAAATCCTGCTGAAATTTTGTTAGAAAGACAGTGTCAGATAAAACATGCCATAACGTAAACTCATAACTCAATCATTTACATGCAATCTCACCAAGTTTAAGAAAATGGGCTTTGAAGTCTCTCAGAAACAGAAGATAAGAGATAAAATACATCAGTGCTTTCTTCTCGTTCAAATCTTAAAGTTTAATCATTCAAAATGAAAATTTGCCCATTATTTACATACAATGACAGATCATAGTGACAAGATTATTCAGTGTGTAAGTACTCACACAAAGCTTTCATATACTTGTTACGAGCATTCAAATATAAAGTAATATGAAGTAATGTAAATAATCGTCACCACCATCCTCACATTGGTGAAGTAGCGTGCGTGTGGACTGAAGTGTCGCGGGTATCCCATATGTGGAGTTTTGATGGCCACTCCCATTGGAACAGGCCCGAGGAGAGATGCTCGGGATCCAGGAGCAAAGAACTGTGGGAACTGCTGTCCACCCATAGCGAATCCACGCATGCCACCGGCTTGAAAGAGAAAATATGAGCTCTTAAAAATCCTCATTACACATGAATACATTCACTAGCTGACTCAGTTTACCCTGCATCTGTTGCATCAGCAGAGCCCCCTGCAGCATGGGGTTGGGTGCGATGATGGTTTGAGTGGCCGAGCAGAGGTTCACCATACGGGCAGAAGGAGGTGCTGGAGTGGGCACGGCCATAGACCTGTTCCATAAAAATATAAAGAGCTCTGGAATGATTTACAGGTTTTAACTGCCGTGATAAAACAGTCAAACCTAATTCTTGCAAGCTTCATTATGACCTTAAGAGGAAGAGAACTTATTACATTTACATGAATTTTTTTATTATTTTTATTTTATTTACAACACACACCTTTAATTGTGCACAACACCAGACATATGTATTAAATAAGCACTTGACCTGTACGACAACAGAACCGTTCAGGAACCAGTGGAATGAGAATGAATAAATTCAGTATCTTACCGTGCAGCCTGATGATGATGGCTGATGTGATGGGCAGGAGGAGGCTGGGGTGGTGGTGGGGGTGGTGGAGGAGGAGGTGGTGTCTGCTGCTGAAACAGCTGCTGCAGCTGACGCAGATGCTGATGAAACTGCTGCTGGTGCTGATGAGGGTTAAACATGCTGACGTCTGCCTGTTGATATTAACTGCTGCACGGATTCACAACTTCAGCTGAGAGTCTAAACAGTGAGGAGAAAAGATCTGTGACTCTATTTGAAATGCCTCTAGTTGATTTGATAATAATTTTACATTATCAGAAAACAGAAACACACTTGTGCTACAATGCAAAATATAGTAACACACATTTTCACCTGCTAATGTGTAAATATTATTATTACACAGACGTGCTGTCTAATAAAGACCACCTCTGGATGACCCTAACTGTTCTTTAATATAAGTTTGCGTTCACATAATACATTACTGAAAGTGAAAACATTACAGAAACCATCATAGTTACGACAACAACATCTCAAGCTCACTTAGAAAATATGACATCATGCCATTATTACTATTATAATTACCTATTTAACAGAGAATAATATGTGACAGAAGACCAAAAATGTTTGTATTAAGTGACTAATATTATAAGTATACCTAATGGAAAAGACAGATGGGCAATTCCAGCATTTATAGATGACAATTTTCAATCAAACCTTAAAAAATGAATTCTCACAGAATGCATTTATTACCAACATGTTAAACATATTGGGAACAGTCTATGAAAATTCATGCTTTAAACAAACAAATGCTTTCTAAAACTTTATGAGACCTCATATAAGTATTTTAAACCACCAAGTATTGACTCCTGGTGTATCAGTATCATGAAAACTTTATTTT
The DNA here is from genome assembly GCA_019155185.1 of Beaufortia kweichowensis. NCBI lineage: Eukaryota > Metazoa > Chordata > Actinopteri > Cypriniformes > Gastromyzontidae > Beaufortia > Beaufortia kweichowensis. Next base: position 21,728,379 of record CM032795.1, read on the forward strand.
TTTGGTAAGATTGACATTTGCATGGAATTGTCCATATAATGGGCAACAGAGCATTATGGGTACTACTCAAACATTAACAATTCATCTGGACTTAATTCTAGAGCAAGTGCAAAAACAAACACTAAAAAAGTCACAATACTTAAGAGTCAATCATTCACTAAACATTAACTACAGCTTGATATAACAACATCTGATAGCACCACAATCTAAAGGACAAACAAAAACATATAGACTAACTGCGTGTCAAAACATCGCTTTCCACCTAGACAACAGCATTAAGAGCAACCCAAGTCCAAAACTGCTGCTGATGCCGGCAAACGTTGTCTATTTAGTCGCGTTAGCAGCTTCTGAGACACAGTGATAATCTCTTTATGTGTGCTATGGGCTAACTGCTAGCTGTCACAACACACGATAACATCATCCGCATCCGTCACACTTCTCTCATTATGTTCATGTTTTACAGTGTGGTGATAATTTGTCTGAGTTATAAACACTACTCACGAACTTTACTCGCAGGAGGATGAGATTAATAGAGGTGAAAACAGCAGCAGCCTGTTGAAACAACTCCTGTCACATTAGCATGTGTGCTAACACTCACTCGCCGGTATCAGCGGCAGTATAGTGCGCGCGACAGTGACACAGAGCGCGCTACAGCGCCACCACAGGACTGGAGGACATGCGGTGCAATAAAGTACTGCAGGCGTCTACTGGATATTTATTTACAATGCAACTACTATATAGGTTCAATTTCCATAGAGAATAAAAAAATCTGCATCAATGTAAATGTACTTATAAATGTGTATGTATGTAATTTAATTGTCAATGTAAACATTTTGTTTAGCTATAAACTCTTTCTAAATATTCAGTTTAGATCAAAGTCTAATTTGGTTTCTTGTGTATCAGTCAATAGAAAGAGAAAGTTTTAGTATTAAATTAGTGATACACATACCCAGTATTTTCAGTCTTCATTATTTGCATGTTTGCTGTCAAAACAAAGTCTTTAAAATCCATCCAATGTTTCTTCAAGAGTGTCTATAAAATAAATAAGTTAATACATACATGTACTGTAGTAAGATGATGATGATGTAGCTTATATTAGGTCAAGTGGTAGAGGATTGTAGTAGACAAAATATAAATGCAGTGAGTAATTTCAGCACCATGGACAGGACACAGACATACAGATAGAACAGTGTGTTTAAAAAGTGGTGTCATACTTTTGTATCATATCATCAAACTGTAGAGAATAAAATAGAGAACAGATATCATCATAAGATATAACTAAATCCTTTGATTTTCATTATAGTAAAAACAGAGAAGTGGCTTGCAGCTATTTAGATTTGGAAAACAGCGCCAACTAGTGCCACAAAAGAGAGAGAGAGAGAGAGAGAGAGAGAGAGAGAGAAAAGCGGCTCATCATCTCAGAGGGACTGCGGAGATACACGTGCACGCGCGCGCGCGCAGAGCTCGAGAACAATCAATGCAGAAATAAAGCATCAGAAAGGCGCAGCATCACCCGGACATCTCGGGAGCGTGTTTTTTCCGGGTAGAGCTCGAGCAGGTGCGGATCGTCAGGATGGGGAACCGCGGGATGGAGGATCTGATTCCTTTGGTGAATCGCATGCAGGACGCGTTCTCCGCCATCGGTCAGAACGCGAATCTGGACCTGCCGCAGATCGCGGTGGTGGGCGGACAGAGCGCCGGCAAAAGCTCCGTGCTCGAGAACTTCGTGGGAAAGTGAGTCTTTTATTACATGCATAAATAAATACAGTATCTAGATCGATATTCGTCTTCACTAAAGGAAATAAATGTGACAAATGCATCCACATGCATCATTCAATATTGATTATGCACTGATTGATCATGATTATATATTTGCTTAGAAATTAATATATTCAATATGTAAGTCGAAAATTCGATGTATCAAACGCATTATTTGATTCTCTAAATGCATCATCATAATAATAATACCCAATCATTCCTCAATGATATTTAAAGGTCATTTTAAGGATCCTTAAGATAACCTTTAGATGTTATTGAGTCACGATGAGCATCATCAGCATCTCTTCCTGTGTTCAGAGCAACTCGATCTGAATCTTGTTACGTAATCTCCTCAATAATCATTTAAAGGTATAGTGGACTGTTTTTGTTCCTTCATGGTTGGTGTGTGTGATATATCAGGCTGTTTTCTGTGTCATCTGCATCTTCTAATGACACTTCTAATGGATTGGCAAGGTCGCAAAGCATTTAAACAGATAGCAGGACAATACTGTAACCATCAGCAGGTCTGTTTTCATGACGGAAAGTCAAACATGGATGTTGTGATGTGCTTTCTGCTTGTATATGTTGGTTAGTCCATAATGACAGATTATGTTAAAACAACACAGACAGCTGCTGATCTGCACTGATAATCATCTGTTTACACGTTTGGTCATGTTGCTTTGTAGGTTGGTGCAGTTAAAAATAAACATAATTGAACATACTGGAATGAATCACCAATACAAGACTGTTCCCCATCTTTCCATCGTAACAGTCTTCGGCCATAGTAAAAATAATTACTGGTTGTCATAGTCTATAGCAGTGCATCATACATCCATGATAAGCTGTGGTCCAGCATGACCTCGCAGCTGGTCTAATTTGAACTCGTTGAAGTTTTTTCTTAGAATCCCGTCTCTTGTTTGTTTTTCTGTGAGCTGAGAGGTTTTAGTTTGTTGTTGTTTACACACGTGTCTCAGATGAGATGCTCTTCTGTCGGTATCAGAAGAACTCTGTTGTGTGTCTTATGCTGCATGATTCAGCATCCGTCGCTGCTGATGCAGGCCATGTGCAGCGTGCTGATAGGTTAAAGGAAACCTTCTGATTGGTTAGAAAAGTAACAAGTCACAACAAGCTGACATCAATCATTAATGTCTGTGACATAAACTGCTCACCTCAGCCATCAAATGATCAATAATAATAAAACATTGCTATTAAAATGAGCTGGCCTTCTGTTCCTATACAGTTATTTAAAGCTGGTAAAACTAACCTCATCATTATCAGGTCAAACGCCTCTTCCTGTGTTTTGACATTTGGTGGAAAGGCTCATTGTGGTTCTAAAGCGTTTGGCAAATTTTGTGAAACTAATAATTATCAGTCTGTATAAAGAATGTCTAATTATGTGCTCACTTTAAGACGGAGCATATAACTCATGCATCACCAAATAAAAATGCAAAAATGATAATGGTTTTCAAACACTCTCTGTCTGCTATTTCTTAGTTGTGCAGGAACAAACTTCTGTATGTTTAGTGATCGACTGACATGGGTTTTTAACAAACAGTATCAATGCATCTGTTCACAATGTGCTGTAGATGAGTTTATGTGTATGTGCATGAGCTCATTTGAGTTCTCGTAGCATCAGACAATCATTCAGTGCTGAGTGCTTTCAGATCTTTTAACCTTCATTAAGCGGCTTCACTTTGATCCGTTGTACTTTTAATAGAAACTCACAACACCAACAACACATATTAGCATTTACAGGTCACATACACACAACACAAGCCAATAACATGTACATTAAGATTAATGTGTCATATTTCAGTGCTTAATTTTATCAATAAGTTGGTTACAGTCAAATCTGTGAAATATGTATTTGAAACAGTAGGTTGAAGGTAAATACTGTACATCCTACGTCATTTTAACAAACGACTGAATGCCTTGCTTTTATATGATGTGTGATCTTGTCTTACCTGTTGTGTCCTGAAGAACATCTGAAACAATTTCTCTACATCTTTATGTGTGTGTTGAGTTCCTGAAGAGACACCTGCTGTATTTTTAAGTGCAAGATCAGGTTAACAGAACAGAGTGCAGATGTTTTAGTCAGGAAACAAATATTATAATATTATTCAAATGACTATAATATTACGTTGAATATATTTGTATTAATAATTTGACCTGAAGATGTTGTATAGTACGGTAGATGCAGCATAATAGAGACATACAGTGAATGACAGCACACGTCTCAATAGTGAAGGGACACAGTGTTCTTCATCTTAATTTGTGAGCTCCAACGTCTGTTTGTTTGACTTCTGAATCTGTACAGGCTGTGATAAAGTTGTCTGTCAGAAGATGATGGCTGGATCAATGTGGCGGTGAATTACTCTCATGATGAATTTGACCACTGGGATTGAATCTGTTTAAAAACAGATGTTATTGAGACTTCTATTTGGGGGGAATTAAAATCAGCATGAATAGATTGGATGTCAGAATATTAGAATGCAGAATGCGAGTTTACTGTTGATTGTGGACGGGATCCACATTTCTGTTTGAACCGGAGGTGATAAATTGTTTGGTGGATGACATGCACATAATCTGACATTAAAGTACTACATTTAAGTTTGTCATTTATACTGACTGTGGAAGGGCAGGACCTTTATTAACCCCCAACATATTCAGAGAAACTAACACAGAAATTTCTAACAGAAGTTACTAAAGGATTTCAGGAAGAAGTACAATAAACATAAAACTGTAAACCTTTAAAAAAGCATATTATTGATCATTTGATGTATCTAAAGCTGATGCTGTGTATGAGACCCGTGTGATGTGATGTTTCAGCACCAAGGACAGTTCCCATCAAACCCAGAATTCCTTCTCTGAGACGGTGTGATGTGTTCAGTGTGATTCAAACACATGGAGCTGTCCAGCTCTTAAAAAACATAATTCTGCCTTTAAAGAAGCCATTGTTAAATGACTGTGACCGCATACCTCCGCTTTACGCTGTGCTTAAGAACATATTCTCAAAAAAAATAAGAATTCACAAAGTGATTCAATATTTAGTCTGGGACACGGTGTCTACGGTTTATAATAATAAACTGGAGAGATATTAAGGATTATGTTTTCAAATTATTATATGCCTCATCTTCTGTTCTCAGACTGTTTAATCACTCGGTGAGAACAGAGAAACACTCATTACAATCTCACGTCCCGCCACACTTTACATTAAACAAAATGTACTGCAGACACACAAACATCACGACTGCTCATAGTGATCACAGTAAAACTGGTAAAATCACATTAACATTGTGGGCTTTTAGCAGGTCCAAACTGAACCCAGGGATTTCTTTGGAAACAGGGATTTCTTCTTCTTGTCAAATGTAACTGGTGCTGGTAGCCTTGTGATTGTGAATTTGAGCCGGGCTCAAGGATTATTACTAATCTGATGGTCCTGGATTTATTTGCTTACTCTGTAGTGCTTTAATCTAACGCTGGACAAACACAGACGCTTTCTTTCACCTGACCGTGTTCCTGTGAGCTGTCTGCACCTGAGAAGGCATCATATTTCAGCTGTGTGTGTGTGTTTATCAGACCGAGAGATTGCAGGAGTAGTTTGTATAAAAATTGAAGATGTAAGGATGTCTGAATTCGGCTGTGTGCTATGTTGGTTAAATATGAGCCTGTTGGAATGCACATGAAGGAAACAGACAGCTGCAGCACGTGTGTGTGTGTTGTCTTTCCCCCTGCAGTAGGGACGTTTGTTGACCACAGTTGTCATTGGGAGGACAGGGATATCTTGGCACAACAAAACCCCTCACAATGTGATATTAAAACACACACACACACACGGGAGCAGGTGGTGGTTTGTAGGGTGAGAGTTAACTAGTCGAACCTGCAGCAGGACGTTTACAAAGTCAATTGAAGGACAAGGGCTCTCTCTCTCTCTCTCTCTCTCTCTCTCTCTCTCTCTCTCTCTCTCTCTCTCTCTCTCTCTCTCTCTCTCTCTCTGTCTCTCTCTCTCTCTCTCTCTCTCTCTCTCTCTCTCTCTCTCTCTCTCTCTCTCTCTCTCTCTCTCTCTCTCGTGTGTGTGTGTGTTTGTTTTTGATGCGCTGACTCTGCATGCAGTGGGGGAGGAGGAGGCGGAGCTCATGGATTAGATTTAAGGGGCGGTCCATCCGGCCTGTCCGTCATAGTAGCTGCCTGCAGACGCAGGGGGATGGGTGAGAGATGGAGTCACGTGTTTTCTCCTCCTCTGTGAAGGTTTTAACACATGCTGCTGTGTGTTCAGCATCTGATGATACTGGAGGCTGTTTTACAGCATCACGATGAGGCTGTTCATGTGAATCTTGTGCAGTCTGTTCCAGTCTGTACATGAATTATAATGTGATTTTCTGTAACATTTAAGACATTTAAGAACAATCAACCCCATGTCTTGTAAAATCCTCCGGTCCATCCTGTTTTATTGAAAAAACAGGAAAACACACAATATTATTATTTATAAAACAACTGTAAACGCAAAGACAATTAATGTGCAGAAGCTTCACCCAGCATAAATTTATTTAATTTAAATTTAATTTAAAGAAACACATCATACATGTTTGACTTGATCAGACATTTATTTGGAAATGACTGCCGTAGTGTTTTTCTTCATTGAGTAGTGCCTGTGTATACATGTTTCTGTAGATTGTGGGGACCAAATTCCCCCACAGGGATAGTTAAATGTCAAATACATCTACAATGTGTGCATCACATGTCCTCACAATAGAAACGACTTATAAATCACATTAAATGATGTTTATGTTGTAAATGTATAAATGCAGAAAGAGGAGAGACAGAGAGACAGAGAGACAGAGAGACAGAGACAGAGAGAGAGAGAGAGAGAGAGAGAGAGAGAGAGAGAGAGAGAGAGAGAGAGAGAGAGAGAGAGAGAGAGAGAGAGAGAGAGAGAGAGAGAGAGAGAGAGAGAGAGAGAGAGAGAGACAGAGACAGAGACAGAGAGAGAGAGAGAGAGAGAGAGAGAGAGAGAGAGAGAGAGAGAGAGAGAGAGAGAGAGAGAGAGAGAGACAGAGACAGAGAGAGAGAGAGAGAGAGAGAGAGAGAGAGATTGGATTTGTCCATCTGCTCCTCCATCTGTCATTTTTATGTTTGTCACAAGAAGCTGCAGGTAAAGCATCTGTCCAGATCAGAGAGAGTGAAAACACAAGAATATCTCAGAAGATCAAGCTTTCCTACATGCCCTGGAGTCTGTCTGTGTTTACTGCTAATAGATTAAAGGTTAAGATCTCCAGCTTGAGCTGCATGTGCCTACATGAAAATCTCTCAACTCAAGAAACATATCATGTAACGTTCATTCAACATTAGCGTGTTTAGTCTGTGCCATAATAAAGTCATATGTCATATTAATATTTGAATGAATTGATAATCATTACTGAATCATTTTAGACACACAGATATGATACAGCCTGAGATGAACCTGCTTTAACATGTTTCACAGGGATTTCCTCCCGCGTGGATCTGGAATCGTCACCCGTCGTCCTCTGGTCCTGCAGCTCATTAACTGTCCCACAGGTAAGACCCGTCTCCAGGTAACAGCAGGTCAGCGCTGATCTGAGACCTGTAGAAACACATGCCATACATGCTTTACTCACAATATAAGATCAGATTTTCAAGCTTTGAAGAATTTATTATCATAAAGCTGTGTGTGGTAAATGACTCAAACTCTCCAATATCAAACAGCAGATATCACAAATGTAGAAATTCACACACACACACACACACACCTTCTCATTCAGTGTTTTATATATAACAGAGGGTTTTGGAGGGGTACGCCAATGAAAAAAAATTGTGAAACCCTGTTGTGTTGTATCTAAATAGGTTATTGATTTGTAGAGATAAACAAACAATTACAATATGGTAAAAATAATTTTTATATTTTAGTTTGAAGAAAAGCAGGATTTCGAGTTTCATTTGAAAGGTTTTAGTGTAACACCGATGTGACCATGTGTAATGTGTTGTGTGGTTTTGTATATGTCCTCTCAGAATATGCAGAGTTTCTTCACTGCAAAGGAAAGAAGTTCACAGATTTTGATGAGGTGCGTCAGGAGATCGAAGCGGAGACGGATCGTATCACAGGACAGAATAAAGGCATCTCACCCGTGCCGATAAACTTG
>CM032795.1:21741294-21851294 GCA_019155185.1 Beaufortia kweichowensis
TCTCATTTCAGTTTTATTCTTCTTGATGCCAAATTTCTCGGATCAAAATATTGAGTGCAGTTGGAGGTGCTCAGACGAGTATCTTTGACACTTTTGTTTTGCCTAGCTGAAAAATAAAGAGACACAAATGAGACACAACACAACTGTTAACATACAGTAATAAATATGGAGTATAGCTCTGTAAAAAATCTGTTAAATAAAACAAAGAAAGATGTCCAAACATTCACACAACCCAGATTTCTCCAGAAGCTTCTGTCTCGCAGCGGATTGGCCGGTGGATGGGCCGACGTCCCTCCGTGAGGGTCTTCGGCTCAGATTCTCTGTTGAATGGCTCAAGGAGAAACTGAATGTCTCACTTGCCTTCTCTTTCCTCTGTGCTGTCTGTCATTATCCTTCTACTTCCTCTTCCTGTTCCTCTTCCGTGTCTTTGGACCGCCCTCTCTCTCTCTCTCTCTCTCTCTCTCTCCACGCCTCCTCTGCAGGACGGGCTTGTTCACCCCTGATTTGGCCTTTGAGGCCATAGTGAAAAAGCTGATACAAAAGCTAAACGGACCGTGCCTGAAATGTATAGATATGGTCGTGAGCGAGCTCAGCTCCACAATTCACAAATGTAGTGAGAAGGTAACGCGAAGCCTCGTGTGTCCGCGTCTATCTCACGTGTACGGATAGGCTGATGGCTGGACTTAAACATGAAAACCTAAAACACTAAATGTTAATGACTTTACTTTATCTGCATATAGGTGAAGTTTTGATTTTGATTGTATTAAAGGCGTGAAGCCATCTTTTAACATGATTTAAAGGGACAGCTCATCAAAAATGATTTTTTTGTCTTCTGTGGAGGAGATCAGCAGATAACAACGTCCAGAAAAGACAAAAAACACAATAAAAACACTTTAAACATAATCCATATGAATCATAAGCATTATTATGAATAAAAACCATACTTTTATGGTACTTTTACAATGATTTTATTATAATTGTATTGCCATAAAAATATTGTAAAATTACCACAGTAAAAGCTATCATTTTTTATTATTTGCTATATAATTTTTATCCCTTTTTCACTTTCATTACATGGAAAACATTTGTGTGACTGATATTTTTACTCACATGATCATGAGTAACAGATGTTTGTCTGAACTGTCCCTTTATGACACAGCCGATATGATCGCAGGGACTTTTTAGGGCAAAAAAAAAACTATTATTCCTACACTCCTAGTTTTGGTTCCCCAAAAAACATTCATCTACAAAGAACCTTTTGTGAAATGTAAATGTTTAAGGTTCTTTATGGAACCAAACCCAGTTCTTCATGAAGCACATCTATTTTTAAGAGTGAAGTCCTCAGATAGTTTCTCTCTTTGTTTCTTTTCTATCTGTCTTTCCACACTGGCTGTGATTATTCACCTGTTGTGCTTGTGTGCTGCAGTGCATTGTGGGATTGTGTTGGTGATGTTAACACAAATACACGAGGGACTGGGAGTCACATTGATTCATATTAGTGAAATTCATTTGTACAAATGACTGAAAATCCTCTTACAAACAATCAAAGTATCAAATGTAATTTCAGTAATGCATATAAATGAATGACACTAATGTTGATCACTGTGTTCATCTCACTGTGTTTCAGAGGTTTTTTAGTAATTTCCAGCTAAATGTGCATGTGTCTGTGACATCGGTTACTCTGACGTTTCTTGAATTTCTCTGTCATTGTGCACTTGAGGAGATACTGAAGACAGTTGGGTTGTAATCTACACTCTTAAAAGATTCTTCACAGTCATGCCATAGAAGAACCATTGTTAGTTCTTAAAATAACGATTTCTTTCTTACTGTTTTCACTACACAGAAACTGAAGCAGAAAGGTTCTCTGGATTTAAAGGTTCTTATTGAAACCATTCAGCCTAAAATGGTTCTTCAATGGCATCATGAAGCACTTTAATTTGTAAGAGTGTACTGCTGTAAACTCCATCACAGTAATGAAGTGAAGGCCACAAAACATATAAAATAACAAAAATATAAACCATGAGTATTTTGCATTGGGATATTATTGCATTGAGACACAATATTAAATAATACATCGTTATGTTTTTTACATTACAATAATGAGAAACATGAGCATAATAATATCTCAATGCAAAAGATGACTTCTCTGAGAAGATCCCAACATAAAACAAACAAAATATGAAAATATATATATGTCTTTCTAGATTGTGCTGTTGTTAATGTAATGTTTTTCTGTGTAGACAGTAAGATATATATCAGTCCAGCATCGGTCTATCCGTACCATTTATTTAATCTTTATCTTAATGTCATCTACTAATTATTGTACACATAAACATGTTTTCGAATCGGCCAATTTATAGTTTTTTTGTGTGTGTACTACAGCATGCTTTTTCTGCATCTTCTCTGTTGTTGTTCATTTATATCATGTTTAATGAGATTTTTCTGTCTGATGTCTGTGATTCAGTTTTACTGTGTGAATTACCGTCAGTGTGCCTCATGAAATAAGTGATATTTTAGACGTGATTATCTTCTTACACCAGCAGATTAACAGCAGATACACTCTCTCTCTCTCTCTCTGTCTCTCTCTGTCTCTCTCTCTCTCTCTCTCTCTCTCTCTCTCTGTCTCTCTCTCTCTCTGTCTCTCTCTCTCTCTCTCTGTCTCTCTCTCTCTCTCTCTCTCTCTCTCTCTCTCTCTCTCTCTCTCTCTCTCTCTCTCTCTCTCTCTCTCTCTCTCTCTGTCTGTCTCTCTCTCTCTCTCTCTCTCTCTCTCTCTCTCTCTCTCTCTCTCTCTCTCTCTCTCTCTCTCTCTCTCAACTTCTCTGCCTTTTGTGGATTTAGACTTTTGTTATAATAGTTTGATTGAATAGTTTTATGCTCTCATGTAATTCCAAACCCCGTTTTCTTAGTGGGAAACGAAATGAGACAATTTCATTCACATTGAGCTCTTGTTGTATAGAAAACAACAACATTGACCAAATGGTCAATGCTTTCACGTTTGTAAAACCCTTTTGGATAAAAGCATCTGCTATAAATCAGTGAATGTAAATAAAAACATAAAGATTCTTCAAAACATCTCAGAATCCACATGAGGATCCTTTCCAGCGCTCCTGTCGTCTCATCTCATCTCAGCTCTGATCTTTATTTTCAGAGCATGTTTGATATGTCTCTAGCTCTTCTATAACTCTCATTTCTGCCTTTCTGTCTTATATCTTCTTCCATGTGCTCCAACACTCTGCTGGTGTATTTCTGTTGTATATCATGTGTGTGTTTGGTTTATACAGTGATGACAAGTTTCAATGCATCAACAGTTTAACTGGATATAAAGGCTGAATATCATAAATAAAATGAACTTTAACCTTGCAAACATGTCAGTTAACATGAACTTCACCTCTTTAACTACATATTCCTGATTCCCTAAATCATGTTACTTTATAATCTTTCATCAGAATGTATTAAACAAACTCAATCAGTCCACCCCTTACAAAAAATGACCATGTTTTGCTATAGTAAAGGTAAAGTAATTATGTTTTTGTGTTGCATTACCATTGGTATACTAAAAAGACATTTTAACTCAGTTCTGAATGGTGCACAGGTCTGGCCTTTGACTAAATTATGGGATGTTGTGTCTGACAACAGTCTGATATATTACTGTACTGACTTTATAGTGTAACTAAAGTGATGCATTAAAACTTACAGCCGTGTTTCATGTAGCATGAGAGTAACTCAAATAAAAGAGATTTTATAGTTTATAGTTTTAATGACGTGTGTGTTATTGCGAGTTGTTGTGAGTCGTACCCACACATCTGTGTGTTTGTGTCATAGCTGGCCCAGTATCCCATGCTGAGAGAAGAGATGGAGCGGATCGTAACGCAACACATCCGGGATCGTGAGAGCCGAACTAAAGATCAGGTGAGTCGGGACGGTCTGATCCGGTCCGTGTCGGTCGTCTCGTGAGCTCTGCACCTGAAAACATCTGATATGATCATTTCAGGTGCTGCTGATGATTGACATCGAGCTGGCGTACATGAACACAAACCATGAAGACTTCATCGGGTTTGCCAAGTGAGTCACACTCATATGAATGATGAAACATCTCTGAAATCAAAGTGAATTTGTTTTAAAATCTGAATTTAAAAAAGTAAATAATTTAAAATGAATCATTTTTAAATAATTATAAATAACAATAATTTTAATAATGATTAAATCATTTATTTATTAATATTTCTTAAGTGCTCAGCAGAGGAGTAATCAGATTAAGAAGAAGGCAGCTGGAAATCAGGTGAAAACTCTTATTAATGAACATAAACATAATCTCACACGCATGTAATGTGTTCTGTGTTTACCGTGTTCACTGTCCGTCTGGACTTCTGTTTTCCTCATCTGTGTTTCTTATTCTTTATCTTCTTCATGCCCTTATCAACTGATCCAGGGACAGGTTTGTTCTTATGCTTCTCCTGTTGACACACAAGCTTTCATAGAGAACTAATCTTAGATCAGTTGTTAAAGGAATGAGAATGAAAAATATACTGTGTTATATAAAGAATATATAAAGGAATATAAATATATTTTGCCACCAGGAAGGACATCACAAATAAAATTGTAGACGTTATAAATGAACACATTTGTAAACTGAAACACATTTTTATTGAAAGATTTTCTGTAATAATGAACATTATGCTGTGCATGAAGCTGATCTAGGACCAGTGCTTCATTCACATCAGTTGTTAAGGGCAGATTTTTTGTCATTATGTTGTTGTGAAACATTTGTATGTTGTTCAACTCGCTCAATATTGTACATTTAACTTTATGCTGTTGGTAAAACAATCCCGACCCTTTACAAGTTCTGCCTCATAATGTATATTATTATTATTATTATTATTATATAATATTAATATGGTCAGTAATAAAAGATAGAATTGATTGTAGTCCATGAAAGAAAATGTTAGAAATGTTAATATACTGTCTGTGTTGTTGTTTCTGTTTTTCTAAAATTATTTTCCTCTTTCCTTTTATCTGTTTTTTCTCTGGTGTCACAGGATGAGATCATGGTGAGTACTGTAGATTGTGATCATTAGGATTAAATGGGACTTTACTTTTAATCATCACTGTGTGTATGAATGATTATTGTGTGTTTCAGGTGATCAGGAAGGGTTGGCTCACCATTAACAACATTGGCATCATGAAGGGCGGGGCTAAGGAGTATTGGTTTGTCCTGACGGCTGAATCTCTGTCCTGGTATAAAGATGATGAGGTAAGATATTTGTACACACCACAAAAACAATTGTGTATATGTTTTTACTGGCACACACTAACAGTAGCATGAGCTCATTTGTGCACTTTCACATCCAAATCTCACATCAGACAGCGATCATTTACTTCAAAGTTAAAGCAACAGACTCTTGATTTATATTGGAGAAGTGCCTCCAAACGTCCCGCGTGCTTCACTTGAACCCGGACGCCGTCGCACAGCATTCTTCATTACAGATTCAGCATTAACACAAGACTTTCATGTGCAATTATTCCTCTAGATTTTCTGGGTATTTCAGAGGCGTTCTGTGTTGGCACTTTTGGGCTGATTTGACTGTCTTTTTCCTCTGCCGTGTGTTTGGCTGGAATATTTTCCAGCACTGGGAGGTTTGACTGTTAAAGACGCTTGTATGAGCCGCTGACGTTTCAAGCTTTCCACACCGAATCAAAAGAAAGGAAAAGAAAAACAGTTCAATACATTCAAATCTGAATAGGAACTTTGAAAAATAATTATGAATTTCTTGTTGCACAAGGTTGCTTGTTGCATCCATAAACAGTCTACAAACTTAATAAACTTTTACTTCCCACAGAGATTTAATAAAATGTCTAGAAATCTAACAGAAATGAGTAAATAACCCTGTACCACAGACACCTTCAGAGTCTCTCTCTCTCTCTCTCTCTCTCTCTCTCTCTCTCTCTCTCTCTCTCTCTCTCTCTCTCTCTCTCTCTCTCTCTCTCTCTCTCTCTCTCTCTCTCTCTCTCTCTCTCTCTCTCTCTCTCTCTCTCTCTCTCTCTCTCTCTCTCTCTCTCTCTCTCTCTCTCTCTCTCTCTCTCTCTCTCTCTCTCTCTCTCTCTCTCTCTCTCTCTCTCTCTCTCTCTCTCTCTCTCTCTCTCTCTCAAACGGTCTACAAACTTAATAAACTTTTATTTCCCACATGAAAAAATACTGTAGTACACTTTAGCATTGCAGTATACTGTAGTATAACATTAGAGTCATAGCCCTTCATCCATCAATATATGATTTGTCATGATTAGATTAAAATTAAATTATAAAATATTAAAGTGAATAGTAAAATAATCTGTGAAATGGTGAGAGTATACAGGTTAAAAAGCTTAACAATACATAACATGAACAAATTATTCAAGTATAATAAAATCAATGACTCTTACCTTCTCTTCCATATTGGATCGTTATTGTTGCAATGCATTCTGGGATTGCTCTGAACTGCACACATCTGAAAAACAGAAACTGTGCACTTATTGAATTGGTTACAGTACCCGTATGTGTATAAACTGAAGGAAATTCATTTTGATTTCACATCCACTTTATAATGTTGTGTGGGTATTCATCACAGCAGGGTTTGGAGCAGAGCCGGAGTAAAGCTGGCACACACATGTGCATACCACAACCTGACCCGTCACACACACACACTCTCGTCCAGCGGGGCTGATCCTCATAAAACCATTGAACGTTGACAAAGAAATCATGTGTGTGCGCATATGTGTGTGTGTGAGTGTGTGTGTGCGTGCGTGCGTGCGTGTGTGTGTGTGTGCCTGTGCGTGTGTGGTTAGATGGGCTTCTTTAACTAGAAGCATGTGGGGCAGAGACACAGAGAGGGATGCTGTGGCTCGCTTTCATCTGTCCCTGAACAAAAACTCTCCTTTACACACACACACATGCACACACATGCACACACATACGCGCGCATGCACACACACACAGAGACACACACACACACACACACTTGTATTTATTTATTCGTGGGCTGGTGATGTCGGTTCCCAGCACTCAGACCCCCAAAACTAACATAGCTCGACTTAAAAGTAAAACAGTCCTGATTCCCTAATGAGCTCAGAAAGAGCCAGAAACACTTTCATGAGTGTGTGTTTCCTTCTCAAAACACACACACACAGAGCTCTGGTGGTTGAGGTCGAGACCCTCGCTGCGGTGATTTAGAAAACTCATTGCTCTCTGTCTAAACGATAAACACGAGTCCCGGTGACATCAATCACATCACTTCCTGTTTGAGTCTCACTGTAGATACAATTCCATCATCATCTCACAACCATTCAGACGTTACAGTGAGAAGCAGCACAGCAAAAGATCTTTACATTCAGTTCAGACTTCATTCTGGATTCATCTCTGAAGTTAAATATAAAGCATCCAGTCCAGATCCAGTTTCTCTCTCCATTTTTACTGCAAGTCTGTGTAAGAAGAAATCAGGATAAGTTGATTAAAAAAAGAAGCAGACAGAAATGAATGAAGGCAGTGCGATGTTGTTATTTAGGGTTGTTAAATAGGGAGTTGTGACACTAAATTTGTCTGTGTGTGTGTCTGTGTTTGTGTTTGATTAAACTGTGGTCTGTTGTTTGTCATGTAATAAAACTTTAAGATGTTACTGTATAGTTTTACCTTTTAGCTTGTGTATGTTGGATGAGTTTAAGAAGATTTCTCATATACTCTTTCATCTGATGGCCTTCATTTAACCGCTCTCTCTCTCTCTCTTACTCTTGCTCACCCTCGCTCTGTGGGTTTTGGGGGAACAGGCAGCGCTGGTAATACTGGATCTGTGTTCCATTATCACACAGTCAGTTCTGTCAATCCAGAGATTTAATAAAATATCTAAAAATCTAACAGAAATGAGTAAATAACCTTCATCCACAGACACCTTCAGAGTTCTCTCTCTCTCTCTCTCTCTCTCTCTCTCTCTCTCCCTCCCCCTCTCTCTCCCTCTCTCTCTCTCTCTCTCTCTCTCTCTCTCTCTCTCTCTCTCTCTCTCTCTCTCTCTCTCTCCTCTCTCTCTCTCTCTCTTCTCTCTCTCCTCCCTCTCTCTCTCTCTTTCTCTCTCTCTCTCTCTCTCTCTCTCTCTCTCTCTCTCTCTCTCTCTCTCTCTCTCTCTCTCTCTCTCTCTCTCTCTCTCTCTCTCTCTCTCTTTCTCTCTCTCTCTGTCTGTCTCTCTCTCTCTCTTGCTGCTATTTCAGTACATGGTCATACCATTAATGTAACACACACACACATGCTGTAAAACTGACAGATTACAACTCAGTAAATCTGACTCTGCTCTGTGTGTTAAAGCGCAGGAAAAGGCTCGTATGAGGAAACATTTTGATCCATGAAAGTCTAAAGTGGAAACATGTTCATCTGGTTTTGATTTGTCTGAATGTTTGAGAGTTTAAAGCGTGTGAAAGACGAGCCTCTTCATGTGAGATTCATTGAGACAAAACCTCCGTTTGTCTGGCTTTACCTCCTTTAATCTCTTCGTCTTTCGCTGAATCACTCCGTCACTCATATTTACAGTAATCACATCCATGTGTCTACTGTATGCGCTCATCATACTTCATCATCTCTTTAATGTCTCACTTCTTTCTCATTCACAGAAATGACACTAAATGAATAGCAAATAGAGACTTTTGCTGAAATTTTCTGACTTTAATGAAACAAAACGATAGTCTTACATGTGTTTTAGGAGAGATCTCAATAATCTCTCATAGTGTGCTCAGATTTGCCACCATTCAAAAATTTACAACAAATTTATTTCTTTTTTATTTAGGAAGGAGCTCTTTAACCAAAGCGATAATTTAACGTAACAACTAAGAACTTAATTTGATTCATGGACATGATTCAGACTCGTTTTCAGACGTGTGGGAATAAAAACACACTCATCACATTTTACATTGGCATCATTTTATACTTTATTTAAAGATGACATCATTTACATTTCATCATGTATGTACTCAACCTCTCGTGACTGTGATGATGAATTTAGGAGTGCTGGAGTCTCGATGGTCCCGCACAGCCTAACCAATGTGCAGACTACTGTACAAACGCTAAATCCTGAACAGGTAGTCTGAACACTGGGCAGACGGGGCGGGTGAAAGGCGGGTCATCTTATGTCCCGCGTCCATCCATAAATAAACACCCGCCGATGACCGCTGTAAACTTACCACACGTGTGCCAGTCTGAAACAGAATCAAAGTATGAAGGTCATTGATGCATTCTGATTGGCAGTTTCATCTTCACTTCCTGTTTCCTGTGAATTACCACACATTCCCTGCGGTTTCATGTTTCACCCCAAAAATCCCCTGAAAGTCTGCAGCATTATGAAGGAATCAATCTAATGACATGAGCTTGTGCTTTATATCTGTGTTTTCTGTGATTTGTTCATTGAGAGAGTTTGACAGACACACACTTGCCCTCACTGACCTGTGGCTGGAAAAATCTTAATTGCATTTAATAATCTTTAGTTTTGTTCTTTCTCGTACTTAAATCTACTACAAATCATTAGCTTTAATGTTATGTGATATATACGTGTTAAAATGAACTGGTAATATTTGTTGGTCTAAAGTGAAGACATCAAATTTGAATGAAAGGTAAATCTGAATGTTGCATTATAAGATTCAGAAATGAAGATACTGCACCTCATGCTCTTCTGTAAGAACCGGGACTTCATCATCTTGCTCGTTGCTCGTTGATCCGAATTTTCCTGAATGCATCTACAGGACCTCAATGAAACATTGAACCGATGGGCCACGAAAGTTCTTTAGATTCTTCATCTTCAGTTTCTCCTCCTGAACGCTTCTGCAACCAGGTTCCTAAACGAATGAAGTTTACAATCCAAGAGATGGATTAGAGAAACCTCCTAAAGCAGTAAATAAGCATTTGAGCGTGAGGATGGAGACGGCTGGAGTTCATCTCATGTGTACCGGGTGGCGACTCGCAGGCTTGACGTGGCAGCGCTGTTAACTAACTAGTCTAGTGAGAGAGTGAAAGAGCAGATGGAGGCGGGACTCTATCGCCGCTCCTCCCCGTCTGCGTCTCTGTCAGTTTTTTTCGTGCTTTTTTTTAAGGAGGCGACAGGAAGTGGATGGGCAAAGGTCAACAGGAAGTAAAGCGCATTAATTCGCCGCATGTGTGCATGTGTCATTTTTTGCGAGGGGGGTCGAGAGCGGGACGAGCGGGATTGGTAGCTGCGTGGAAAACGCGAGTGTGTGTTTTAGGGCGGTGGGGTTTTTCGGGGACGAGCGTGTCAGATTTTAGCGTGTGTGGGAGCAAGTTGCACAGCTCTGTGTGGCTTTGTAGCGCTGCAGGAATGTCGGAGTTTCTTGGCAAGACGGCAGGCTTGTAATAACTCCAGATGTGCGGGCCTGTGGCGGCTCTCGGCGTGCTGGCGTGTTTTTTCTTCTGAAGCCGATTTCCTTTCCCTGTCCGGCGCAAATAAAGAGGCCTTTATGCTCTCCGCCCCCCTCCGTGTATACGTTGGGTAACTGGGTCAAAATTAGGACCAGATTTTGCTGGAAATAACCGAAAGGCTAGAAGGAAAGACCCATCAGAGATCAAGCGTACAGCGTGCGCAGCGGACGGCCTGTGATGAAACAAAACTCAACAAAACAGCTCAGTTTTTGTGACATTTGTTAAATCATCAAACTTGCATCATCTTTAAATCTTTAACTTTAATTTCTCTTCAAACCTTCTTCTGGTCTGGTTTCATGTGCTGTTGAATTCTGGGTAGTGAGTCACCAGTGGATGCTGATGTTGGGGGGGTACAGTGGTTTTTTGGCCAAGCTCTGGGTGGTGACTGTGTTTGCTTTAGCTACAGTTTCTTGAACCCGAGCGAGGACTCCAAACGCCTCCGTGGGGAGATGGGTCAGCGCTCCTGAAGGGTGTGCAGTCTGACCAAGACAAATACATTAAATCAGATGGAATGAAGTACTGCAGAAAATCATATTCTTAACTTGAATCTTTCTAAGTAAAAATGTCTAAATGTCATTAAAACAAGATACATTTACATGCATTAAATACAGGAATTTAATCAACTTCGACTGAGCCAAATTTAGATGCAGCAACTCAGTCATCAGTGAAAAAACATCATAAAAACATTTGTCTCTTTACCATATAAAAGCAAAACAGCTCATAAAAATATAAAAAATTTAGTTCATCTTAAAAGGAAAAAATTCATTGTGTACTTCCCAAACTCTCATGACGTCTGTGGAGCTCGAGAGGTGTTATATACTCTAAATATATAACAAATTATTTACTTTCATCTTTTTCATACAATAAAAACATAATGACAAAATATCAAACTCAGAAAAGTTCAACAAATGTATACAAGTATCTTAAAAACATCCATACAAACTATATTTCATTTCTATTTCATGTGTGTGTTGTTATTGAGTTCTCTTCAGAGTCAGATGGTTGTTTTGATGAATGAGAGACGGTTCTTTATATCATCAGTGTCTGTGTGAATGGCTGGATTTGTAGGATTTCTGAGGCTCAGCGGGAGACTAAACGTCTTGTGTTCACCTGTGTGTGACGTTGTTTAAGTGTAAACTTCAAAACAAAACGCTGAGGGTTAATGCTGTTAACATGTGTCTGTAGATCTGTTCAACAGCTTTCTTTCTGTTTTTACTCTTACTAAAGAGAGACATTTTCAGTTGCAAGACAGTTTTGGTGTATTACGTCTCAATCCTGTTCTAAATGCAAACACAAATATTAAAACTAATGATCTATAGTGTTTAAAAAGATCCTCCTGGAAATGTCTTTGGTGTAGTTAGTTGGTTTTACTAAAGTGAACTGCTGTTTAACTACTTTTATGAAATTATAAGCTCAACCTTCCCCAGCGCTGTATAAAGCTGATGAATGTCAGGAACGGTGATGTATGCCAGGGAAACTTCTCATATTCTGAAGGTTTTTCTACTTAAAAAAAAGTGAATTAAAGACAGAAAGAGTTTGGCCTCTGCTGACGGCGCAGTCATTCTGCTAATGAAGGGTTAGAGCTGCATTATTGCTCCCAGATGCCTCCCTGAGTCTCACTGGCCTTTGATGTGAACCCAACACACCAGAACCATTCACTGCTACACACACACACACAGAGAGAGAGAGAGAGAGAGACAGAGAGAGAGAGAGACAGAGAGACAGAGAGAGCGACAGACAGACAGAGAGACAGACAGAGAAAGAGACAGACAGAGAGAGAGAGAGAGAGAGAGAGAGAGAGAGAGAGAGACAGAGAGACAGAGAGACAGAGAGGGCAACAGACAGACAGAGAGACAGACAGAGAAAGAGACAGACAGAGAGAGAGAGAGAGAGAGAGAGAGAGAGAGAGAGAGAGAGAGAGAGAGAGAGAGAGAGAGAGAGAGAGAGAGAGAGAGAGAGAGAGAGAGAGAGAGAGAGAGAGAGAGAGAGAGAGAGAGAGAGAGAGAGAGAGAGAGAGAGAGAGAGAGACACAGAGAGACAGACAGACAGACAGACAGACAGAGAGACAGACAGACAGACAGACATGCATACGTAAACATGCAGACACACACATACACAGAAACACACACATGCAGTTTTAAGAGCAGCAGATTTTAGTATTGTTGGTTGTATTTCTACATTCATCAGCTCATGAATCACACAGCTGTTCTAACAGCATACACACACAATACATACGAGTGTGTGTGTGTGTGTGTGTGTGTGTGTGTGTGTGTGTGTGTGTGTGTGTGTGTGTACTGTATGAGCCATTTTTGTTTAGATTATCACAGCGGGACCGCAGTCAGACCATGTGAAGAGTGTTTATGAATCGACTCTGAACTTCCTTTACTTTTATAATTACACTTGTATTAGTCACACCAAAAACAAAACAATGGAAAGTATTCTGAGTTCAGTTTCTGCCGTTGCCAATTGAAAAGTTTCCAAAACACTTTAAGATCTCAGCTATTGACTTAAATGAAACAACTTGACCATTTTCCTGATCATCAGTCTATAACTCGCCTTAGAAGAGCAACACCATTTATTATCACAGACAGACAATTTCACTTCTAGTTTGTATGTTTTGACTTTTCTATTGATATAATAACAAAATAAACCCTGTTCAGAGATTCAGACAGGAGCTTGATCTGCACTGTGATTCCTCATGAGAACATACACAGAATCATTCACTGTCTGTGCGGTGGGGGTCAGAGGTCAGAGGTTATAGGTCAGGACTGATATACACTGCTGTCTGACTTCTCACCCCCTGATAACTTCCATGCGTGTGTCCATGTGTGTGTGTATTTTAAGAACATACACGGTAACCTTCCGGTCATCTAGTTTAAGTCCAGGTTAAGACCACTGTTAATCCTACATTAACTGAACACTTAGGGTTTATTATCTCAAGGTTTAGTCAAAGTTTTAGTAACACATAAAATGAGACAACCAATCGTAAACTGTCTCTGTACTTACCTCATGAAATATTCATGAACTTTGTACAACTTTCACACGTTGTGTTTAGTTTCAGGTCAGCACTTTGTGTTGTGTGTTCTTTACAAACCCAATGAAATGGTTTCATGAGCTCAATTTTCTTTCCACACAAAACTGGCGAGCACTTGTGAAC
This sequence comes from Beaufortia kweichowensis, assembly GCA_019155185.1. Classification (NCBI taxonomy): domain Eukaryota; kingdom Metazoa; phylum Chordata; class Actinopteri; order Cypriniformes; family Gastromyzontidae; genus Beaufortia; species Beaufortia kweichowensis. The sequence continues at coordinate 21,754,890 of CM032795.1, forward strand.
ATCTCATCGTCCAATCAGATCGTCTGAATTAACCACTTCTTCCAGACGTCCAAGTTTTACGGGTCTGACTGAAAAAAATAAAGATCTTAAAATAGTCAGCACAGAAATGCAAAAACAAATGCTATAGTGCAGTTATCAGGTTTGCAGATGATAAAACTCAACACAGCACAACTTTACTGACGTTCTACAATGTTAAACACAACAATGTTGATGTGTTTATATTTTTCACTGAATTACTTCACAACTGGAAGATGAATAGATAGATAATATTCTTTATTCTGCTGTTCTATGCAATATTTCCTCTGCCTTCTTAAATCTGACTGTGCAAAAGGAAAAGTATGACTCATGATGTGGTGTGTGTGGTTGCTATGGTTTCATGGATGACATCATCCTCTGTGCGCCGTGGCAACATGATGAACACCTTTATCAGCTGTATGTACCTGATCCACAGGAAACACTTTAAACACTCGGAAACAACCCATCCAACAGTAATGAAACACTCCGAGACAAACAGCAGAGAGGCTTTTCATCGTAATCTTGCATGTGTCTCCTCTATAGACATCTCAACAACGTTGATTTACTCAAGACACCAACGTCTAATACAAGATCAAATCATCCGAGTTCTTCTCATTAATCTTTCTTTATGATCAGACTGAACAAGTAACATGTGAGTAAAACGGTTTTCCTCTGTGTAAGTGTGACATCGCAGCTCTTTTTCTGTCCTGGTGCAGCTGCTTTGGGCGAGAGGTTAGTGTGTTTTTACGGGCGTTACAGCAGGGTGTGGTGCTCGCTCTGGTGGTAGGGGAATACCGGGCCGTGCCCACTGGGCTCTGAGCCCCTGACGGACAGCCAGATGACTGCGGTGCACCAGCCTGCAGTCTGTGTCGCCCGCCCGACCGCCCTGACCGTTTATTTTAGCTCTGACGGCCCTAATCAGTTCCAGCCGCGTGTGGGGGATAAAAACCTCGCGGTTACATTTATATACAGTTCACACACAGTCTTTTCAAAGTCACTTGTTTGACTTTGTCCAAAACTTTTGCTTTCACAAAACCTCAGATGGAACCAACCTAAAGAAAAGAAAGTGCTTGTTTGAGCGAACAAGCACTAGAAACCCAACCAGACCCAAAAGAACATTAGAAACCAAAAATCAATATGACTTAAACCACAGAACACCTCAGTAACAATACAGCAACACTCTAACTATGATCTGAAAAGGTTTTACTGCAGATCTGTCATTTATTTCTGTTTTGTTATCCTGATGTTTTACTGGCACGACTGAAATGTTTCACATCAGACTTCACAGAAACACAATAAACTGCAGCGTCAGACTCTGAATCAGGACATTAACCTGAAGCTAACTCAAGTATCTCTCTCTCTCTCTCTCTCTCTCTCTCTCTCTCTCTCTCTCTCTCTCTCTCTCTCTCTCTCTCTCTCTCTCTCTCTCTCGCCCTCTGCAGGAGAAAGAGAAGAAGTACATGCTGCAGGTGGACAATCTGAAGTTCAGAGATGTGGAAAAGGGTTTCATGTCCAGCAAACACATCTTTGCCCTCTTCAACACTGAGCAGAGGTCAGAGGTCATTCAGCAATCTTTCTTGACTGTTTCTGCCAAACAACAACATACAAAGTGCTTTAAACTAAGAAGTAAAGACATTTACCCACTGATCACAGGAACGTGTATAAGGATTACCGTCAGCTGGAGTTAGCCTGTGAGAGTCAGGAGGAGGTGGACGGCTGGAAAGCGTCGTTCCTGCGAGCCGGTGTCTATCCTGAGCGTGTGGTGGTGTGTGTTTATCTCTGAACATCTTTCTATAACACAAACATTCTGAAATGATGTTAATAACAGCAAAATGTTTTCTCGTCTCTGTGTACTCTCGCTGATGTCACACTAGGAGAAAGATAAGGTACGTGGGATTTCCTTCTGTCATTTTTTATTTCTTCTGATGTTCTGAAGCTTGATGTCTCATTGTTTCTGTGTGTGAAGAGCGATGGCGGTGAGGAGAATGGATCAGACGGTTTCATGCACTCCATGGACCCTCAGCTGGAGCGGCAGGTGGAAACCATCCGTAACCTGGTGGACTCTTACATGGCCATCGTCAACAAAACCGTACGAGACCTGGTGCCCAAGACCGTCATGCACCTGATGATCAATAACGTAAGCGACTGGATTTCAGACATGGGTTTGAGATGGTTTGTTGTTATAGATGGAACCAACCTAAAGAAAAAAGCACAAAAAGAGCATTATAGTTGTATTTGTTTCTGATCTGTCACTGTGTTTTCACTGTGCACGTCTAGACTAAAGAGTATATCAATGCCGAGCTGTTAGCTCAGCTGTACTCGTGTGGAGATCAGAACACGCTGATGGAAGAGTCGGCAGAACAGGCTCAGCGTCGAGACGAGATGCTGCGGATGTATTTCGCTCTGAAAGAAGCTCTGAACATCATCGGGGACATCAGCACCACCACCATCACCACGGCTCTGCCTCCGCCCGTGGATGACTCCTGGCTGCAGGTGCAGCGCTCCGGCTCGGGAGGACGGTATGTGGAGTAAAGATTATCTCTCAAATATATTATTTATCTCCTAATACAATATTTACTCATCTTATGAATATTAATTATGTTCTGTGTGTCAGCAGTGCCTCGTTCATTTTAATGATCATAATGATGACTTTAACACCTTTATTTTGTTAGCTCACCAGCCACGAGTCCGACTCCTCAGAGACGAGCTCCGCCTCCGGCACGTCCAGGTTCTCGCGGTTCGGCTCCTGCGGGTGGGCCGCCCGTTCCGTCTCGTCCAGGAGCCTCTCCGGATCCTTTCGGTGGTGCTCCTCCTCAGGTCCCGTCCCGTCCTAACCGCGCCCCTCCGAGCGTGCCCAGGTGAGACTAATGTCTGTAATGTTGCAGGAGTGTTAGAAATGTGCTTCTGTAAGAACTATTAATGAAATAACGTTCTGTTGCTTGTAAACATTCACGTAATTGTATTTAGTATGTTATGTTCATAGTATTTAGTAAAGCGACCCATCAACATTCTTTTTGAAATGACACACTGTAGCTTTAAATGAAGCGTAAGAACATAGATCAGATGTTGACAGTTGTCTAGTCCTCTAACACAAACATCTGTTTGCTGTCAGTCGGGGAATGTGAAACTGCTAACCGGTGCAGTGGTGTGGGTGAGTTAACCGGTCACCATACCAACGTTTAAACGATAAGAAGTCACACCCTGAAAGACAATATCAATCACCAAACACGTCTGAACGATCGAACAACGTCAAATTTACATGTTTCTGAATGTTGCTGATACAAACTCTTGTTATCGTTCAAACGTTTATCATCTATTAATGTTGATGTCACCATGTGTAACTGTGAGAATCTCACCTGCTTCACAACAGCTCAACAACACGCTTCTTAACACTCCAACAGCTGAAACAACATCAAACACACAATGACAAAAACTAGAATCACACCAACACTAGAACAACCACACCAGACGGATATCTGTTTCTCTAATGGATACGGAAATCTAAACACAAATGAACTTCTCGCTTGTTGGTACATTAAGTGTATGTTTGTCCACACTGAACGCTGCACGTCACATTTAGAAATAAACCAAACAGCTGTTGACTGAGAGAAAGACTTAAAGTTTGACAACAGTAAAATAATAATGAGTAACATCATATAAAACATTCATGAAATGAAAATCATTTGCACAATGAATCTAATCTTACTTCAATAGTTTAGGTAGACTTTTCATGATATACATGATTGTTTGAAAAGAAAAAGAAGTCTGACTATTAACTTTAAGTTTAGTTTGGACATGTAGTGACGTGCAGCTCGTTCAGTGTAAACTGTGTAAGAAACGAGAAAATGAGACGAGACGACAGGAACAAACTGAGACTGAGATCTATAGTGTCATTGTGTTTGTGGCTGAATTTTATTTGTTGCTTGTGACGTGTGATTTAATCGGACACTGAATGCTTTACACACCCACACCTGTCATATTAATCTTCTGATCTAAACCAAACTATAACACTTACACTGTGTCTTTAATTTACACACTGAACTACAAAACCTCTGTCCCTTTAACCAAAATTATCATGAATGTTTGAATCAACACTGATGTTCATTGATTTGTCACAGAAAGAAGGGGTTAATGCACATTTACTCACCCTTGTGTAAATCAAAACCCTTACGAGTCTTCTTAAGTTATATGATAACATGAGGGACAGATTCAAATGTCAGAGACAATAAATCTCAATGATTCTGATGTGTCTTTTTTAACCAAACACAACGTAAAATAACCTGAAGCTAACTCAAGTATAATCTCTCTCTCTCTCTCTCTCTCTCTCTCTCTCTCTCTCTCTCAAATCATCACATGACTTTAGAAGACTTGGAAGAAAGTTGTTTAGATGACTTTTGTGTGGCGTCCACAGATCCAGTCCATATATATTAGTTAGTGGGATATTCTTGAAAACTTGAGCTTTAGATCAACATGAGGGTGAATAAATGTTTGCTAAACTCACACAGAGGTTTTGGACTTCAGCGTCTGCTCGTCTTGGAGAGATGTTAACATGTTAACCGCGTGTCTTGCACATGCTTTTTCCTCCCCGTCCCGTCGTCTCGACCTCTCCTGCTGATGATCATTATTTTTCACAGAATTACAATCAGTGACCAATGAGGACTTGTGCTTCTGGTATGTGTTTGATTCTTTCAGCATCCTCCTGTCTGCACGGCCCGCTGTCACCGAGACCCTCAGAAACACAAACACAGAATCAAGATTCATTAAGCTACAATACATCACACACATTAGATGACAAGAAACTCAAATGTAAATTGGTTGTCCCTCTTTTTATATTTTATATCACATATGTGGATTAAATGTAAACACAAATGCATATTCTTCTGCTAAGTTAATGTAGCTTTAGAGATCAAGTTATGTATAAAGTTGTTATACAGTCTTTTGTTGGACCCACACACAGACACTATAATACACACAACGATGATGACACACACACACACACAAATGGATCATCTCTTTCTCTGAGGGTCTCTAAGACAGATGACAGATTCTCACTGCATGAGCATCTGAATCTTCTGGGTTCAAAACATCTTAAGCTTTATAAATATCTCTAATAAATGACAGTAAATAACTAAGTAAGTAATTGCAAAATAACCACAACACATCCTACAGATATAATCTGTAGAGTTACATCTGATCTTTGCATTCAGTAAACTTCACTTTTCTTGTGTACAATGTACATTCAGATGTTGTGATGTTGTACATTTATATTAATGTATTTGGTTTAAATGTTATACTGTGATAATCAACAGCGTATCACAGATTGTACAGTATGTTAAACTTAACTTGTGTTGAACCCAAAACATGTTCAGACAGTCAATCCTAAAGCAGTTTGCAGAACAGCTTGTAGGTGAAATTGTCAAAGCGTGACGGACGGCAGGTCTCAGATCAGATTCTGTTGCCTGTGTGTGTGTGTTTACCGTCTGACAGCGTCTGACACACCGGCACACTTTGTGTGTGTGTTTTACATCAGCATCACATCTGTTTATTATAGTTTAGCATTTTGTTTCTGTTTGCAGCATCTGAGCTCAGTTTATCTCATTATTTATTACCTGTCATAATAAAACGCACAAACACTTGTAGACACACAAACAACACATGTCTGCGACCTTTAGGGTGAAAGTGATCAGTGGGGTCAGAGGTCAGGTGTATTTTATCTGCACTGTTTGTCTCTTCATGACATTTCATTCATTCATGGACTGTTTTCTGTCTCTGTACACTGTGTGTTTTGTCTTGTATTGTACACTGAGCTTGAAGTCATTTAAAATAAGAATAAAAATAGGAGCAAATTTGAAAAAATTGGATCAGATTTTGCTGCCAATCTGGTTATGGAGGTATCAGATTGGTAGGCAGCTGTTCCAAAAATGTTTTGAGAGGTATAAGTATTTTTTATATTTTATATATATTAAAAAAATCACATGAAAATTGTTACTAGTAGACAAATACTGAACTAAATTAAGTTCTGTGACCTTGACATTCTTATGGAAAACTTTGTCACAGAGTTGTGAATGTTTCTGCATGTGTGTGTGTGTGTGTGTGTGTGTGTGTGTGCGGTCCGTGACTCACTCTCATCTTCCTCTGTGTCTGTGTTTCCACGGCAGCCGACGACCCCCGGCCTCACCTACTCGACCAAACAGACCCACAGACTCCTCCTTCTTAGACTTTTAGCCCCTCCCACACGTGACAGACATCGATGACAGACACGTCAATGCAACCTGAAACTCCTCCCCTTCCTGTTGTCTTATTCTTCACACACACACAGAATGCATCTGTACAGTTCAGACTCACACAATGTCTATCATACAGTTTCACAGTGTTGTCTTTTTGTCATCAAACTAGAAACATTATTAGAAATGACATGATTCAAAGCATCAAACCGTGAGACGTCATGTGTTACAGTGATTTTAACATGACTTTTACCATAGTAAAATCCCTGTAAAGCAGACAATCTGATGGCTTGTTATCATTCACACTGAACTAATAATCCTGAAATGACAGGGTCTCCTGAATGTTTCTGTCGCTTGATTTACTTTCATCTTTGTGGTTTATTTTATCTGCTTTATTCTGATGCATTATCTCTCTGGTGCTCTACAGATAACTGCATCTTCTGCATTTCTTTACATTATGTCGGGCTCTTTTTCTTTTTGTTTTGTATGTGTGTCGGGCTGCAGTGGTCCATGAACTCACAGGCCAGAAGACGAGACCAAACTCCCCTGATGGGTAATAAACTTTCCTGTAGTTACACTTTTCATATGAACCTGCAGAGCTTCTCTTATCAAATCATCTGTTTATATAGACTTCAGAAACTCAATGACGGCACATAACGTTGCATTAGATAACAAAATATCAACCAATTGAAATACTTGTTTGCTGTTAAATCACCATCACATTCTGTATAGTATGGATGGATGTAGTTTATGTACACAGTGATTTACAAGTACAGTTTAATCACAAGCAGTAACTTTATAGCTTTTAGATTTGGACATGACACTTATTTTGTGTACTATATAGTGGAAACATTGGCAAGCATATTTTCAACACTACTTATGTTTATAGAAAACAGCATCTTGCTTTGATATTTTGTTATCTAACGCAATGATGTTAAGATATTTAGGCGTCACATGATGATTCATCATTAAATATTGTTTAATATTGACTGATATGGGAGCGTGTGTTTTGTCTTCTGGACTCGGGTCACATTTAACGTTTGTCTGCTGAGATTATTATGTTTCAACACTTACGCTTGTGTCTTTTCTTTTCTGCTTTCACGGCTCTCAGTCAGCCAAACAAGGGCAGCGTCTCTCGCCCCGACAGTCCGCTTACTTCATCTTAGCACTGCTCCTCTTTCTTCTTTCTCTTCTTCTTCTGTGTTTCTTTACTCATCTCACCCTGCAAAACAAAACCACCACGAGCACATGACAACATGAACAGACAGATGGAGGAAATCAACAGACCGTCAGATGTTTCAGTGCATCTTCTCATCGATGGGTCATGGTGAGACCATCTCTCTTTGGTTGATCCATCCTTCAACATCATAGCGATGGTGTAATTTAAAAACAACCCTTAAAGATTTTACATGCTTTTTACTTTGTGGCCCATGTTAAAAAGGTTTTCCTGACATAAATCACCCAAAATATATGACGTCCTTATGTAGTGATAAAATCCTTTCATCGTCCAAAACCTCTTTGAGGTGATGATGTGATAAAGCTTTAAGAAATGTTTACCCTGAGAAATCAATCATACATTTAGAAAAAATACGATTTAGAGAGGCTGGAATGAATTACAGAGTGCAATATATTTACAAATCAGATGTGTTTACATCACATATCCACAACATTTACAAGATAATAATGCTGTTTTGGGGTGAACAGACCATCTGAAGTTTTATTAAACATTTGTATGTTTCATTTAGTAAAAACTGAACGGACTGTGTATCGCAAACTACACAATATATACTGTATACTGCTTTCAATTACAGTACACGGCCAACACTGTTATCATCTCATCGTGGTGCATGTTTAATTCAGTGAGCGATATTCGGTTATTTCAGAAATAAATACTTGGATTTAGACAAAAAAACAAGAAGATGATCGCTCTATTTGTGTCCACTGTGGAATACAGTTGTTCACATTACTTTAATAGTATGTATACTAATAAAAATATGAAACAGTGAGTCACAGATTGAATTAAATGTGCTGTAAGCGATTTTAAACCGTTTAGAAAATTACATTTTTACATACACTATTATAGGTTTTCTATAAAGCATGTAAAAAAATAACTCATTTTAAATGTTTCTCTCCAAAATCTCAACCATCATTACATTGTATAGTCATTCTTTAAAGGGTGTAAAACAAATAAAATCCCTCGCAGCACTTTTAAACTCACAACAGTTGTTGACTTTTATCTCGGTGTGGATACAGCATCACAAGACATTATGCAAATTTCTCAAATCTGATTTTACCTGAAAGAAAGAATAAAGAGTAAATATCACTGCTGGTCTGGTTTATTTAGATTGTTGTTTTGTTTATAATGAGAGTAAGTGTAATCTTCCACACCGGTGTGTTACTGTATTGATGTTGTTTGTTGTAATATGAATAAAACCCCTGCTGGTGATAGTTTACATCATCATAAAAAACCGTCTGTACCATATCAATTCTGTCTGTCTACACTTGATATATAAAACAAACCTTATTCTGCACAGTCTGAGTAAAACCTTATAAATGAGAAAAATAATCAGCATTATTTAAAAGTCAAGCATTTATCATGAACATAATCTTCAATGTTGTGTATTCTTGTTGTGCATTTATGTAAATTGTGCTTCCACTGTTTAGAGATTAGTATGTATGATTACTGAATATTAAATTATTATGGTTAAGTGATTTATTTAAAGCTGATGATAACGTGTAAAATGAGAAATGAAGTGTGTAACGGGTGACAGAATGTGTGTTTGTGTAATAATGTGTTCTGCTCCTGAACGAGTTTGACTGTGACATTAATAAAGTTCAGTGTACCACATTTCTCCTGCGTCATCTTTACATCTCAATACACAAAATGTAAATAAGTTACAAAATAATGCAATTCATTTTGCATTTCCACCGTCTATAAATATAACTCAAGATAATTTACCATCACGTCATGTCAAATCTTCTTTCTTCTATTAATTTAAAGAATATTGGTAATCAAACAACATTTACCTCTATTGAATGAACACAAAACCATCAAGACATTTCTCACAATATCTTTTTTGCATAAGGATGAAATAAATAATGACAGAATTTTAATTTTGGATGAACTATACTTTTAAAATCTTTACATTCAGGTAAATTGGGACACTTTTTGACAGTCATCCCTGTGTGATAAAGTGTCTCAATGAACCTGAATCGACTATAATAAGATAAATATACAGAATAATAACTGTTTACACACCAGATTCACTCCTGAAACGAACTGAACGTGAAAACATTTTCCAGACATGAACACTATTTGCTCAATCAGGTTTATTTAGGAGGAAAATCATCATCAACATCAGAAATATTTCTGCTGAAACTACCCATCATTCCTTCATTGTGTTCCAGCAGCGTACATGAAAAGAGATTATTAGTGTCAATATTCCAAATAAATAGAATTGGCATTTAATTAAGCTTTAGTATGAAATCACATCTCTCGTCACCGCATCTCCTCTATATTCACACTAGATTCAATCTAATTATCATCAGCAGGTAAATGTAAGTCTTTCCCCAAACCAATATACAGTATAATACACAGTTACACTATTTACACATCTGTAACGTTTCTTTAAATCAAAATAAGCATCAATGCTTTGATAATGACCAATTAAAGCCCACATCCAAAAGAATCACTGTAAAATCTATTCAAAGGAAAAATACAAGAGGGTAAGTAGATATGAATGTTGTATAAGCGGGACATTCACTGCTCAGAGATCAGATTAATGAAAGTGCTCGAGTGAATCTGCCGGTACGGTACCGTACAGAAACACACACACACACACACACACACACACACACACAGTACTGAGATGTAAACTCATTTCTCTTCTTCTATAGTTTAACATGCTCCAGTTATGCCTACATATATATGCTCACAAGCTTAATGAGTTAACCAGTTAACTAGTCTAGTCACTTTAAATGAGATTTCTGACTTTAGGTGAACACAAGAAAACCATCCAAAAACGTCTGCAATACTATGAAGCTTATATGGATATATAATGCATTATAAAGACGTCTTCATACTTTAAAGATGCTTTTAACACTCATGATCAATATAATCAATTATGTTTATAAGAAACTCTATAGAGATGCTATTTATGTCAAACTGATTACACTTAACAACACAAAGAAAAACTTTATAGACATAGATAAACTCTTCTTTAAATGTGTTAAATATATAAAAGTATATGTAATGCCTTTTCATACTTGCACTTTTAATAGACAATCAACATCTAATGCCTTGTGTGTTATAAATCATATTCTTTAAATATATATTATATAACACTATAAAGATGTTGATTGTTTATTTATATTCCAGTTTAACTATGAAAAAGCAAGTGTTGTGTGTTATAGTTGTGGTGACAATTATTTTGTAACTGATTGTAAGAGATTTATAATGCATTATATATGCAGTCTTCATAGGACGTGTGACTGTAAATACCCAGAATCCTCTGCAGGGTACCTGACTGCAACCTCTGTATATGTAACAAACACAACTCTCACAATGCCGTTTCTCAATCATTCAACAACATCTGTTCAATATTCTTCATTGTTCTACAACACGATCCTCTCAGCCACACATCCGGCATCATAGAGGTCACCACAAACACCAATCATGTCTGGACATCCCATCACACATCTCCAAACCATTGGATCTGACGGGTCACATGTTCTGGAATTACACAAAGTGCTTGTGGGGAAACAAAATCATATATTAAATCTTTCATTGAATTCCCTCTGTGTTTGAGTAAATAATGCTGGATATAATGAACAAAACAACAACAAGCGATGGTGCCGTCCACTGAACATTTAGATGCATTTGTTTGAATAAAACTGGCTGTCTGAATCAATCATCTGGTTTACACTAAACTACTGATGTTAAAATTACTTTCTTCATCACTTTATTCATCACAACCATACTGTAAATCTGTAGTTCTGGTTCAGATTATAGTTTATTACCTTCACCATACTCTCCCTACTTGCTTTATGAGTGAACACACACTTTCAAATCTCTCAAATCAAACGCTACTCCTCGCAGGACCCTTGTTAGTGTGCAATCCGTTTATCTGCTTTAACTTTAGCATTCAAAGAGTCCAGTCCAAGACCCATGTTGAGAAAGTCAACACCATGGATCAGCTCCCATCGACAGAATCAAAGAAACCTGTATCATCCAGAAGAGAACATCTGTATCCCTCTAATACACCTATATGAGAGAAAAATGAGATAATGGATTGGAGAAGACAACAGGAGAAAAAAAACTGGCTTACATCCCAACCCAAATAAAGCTTAAGATCTACAGAGATCCAAAGATTTCTCTCATTTACTGCAGAAAAGGCCAAAATATATGTGTTCGTATCAGCCCTCCTCAGATCAAGTGACAGTCTCAGATTTATATGACAGACAGAAAGACACAGATGGATGCTTTTAGACCACTAAGATCTTCACTTCATCCTGCTCGTCGGGCCGGTAGAAGAAAGGGATGCAGGGATTTTCTCCCAGGAAGGAAACGGGTCTGGCCTGAGGATTCTGGATCTCCTGCAACAGCTGCATGATTTGACGGGCCGTGCCGTCCTCTTTGGGCCTCAGAGACGGACCGGCCGCCAGCTCCGCTCCAGATGCCGATCTATCAGATGTCTGGGATTGAATGTCAGGATTCATGCTGGACTGGGGCGCTGAAGACGCATCAACGGCTGTGCTCATGTCCAGAATGGCTGTGAGGAGACAGAAAAAAAATCCCAGAATAAAATCAAAGAAACAGTGCGAGAGATTTCACTTTACACATATAACTCAAATGAACCTGTTTACCTGGACTATCCACAGCATTGAGCTGGTGTCTCTCTGCGGGCTGGACGGGCTCTTCTCCAGGCAGCAGGAGGTCAGGATTATTAATAGCACTCATGTATCTGCTGTACCACTCGTTTCTTTCTCCCACCAAACGCATGACCAAATCCTGCAGTTCTGATAGTTTAGCCTAAACACACAGAGATCACATTTATCACACACTAAAGTCAATCTCACATCACACATGCTTGAGTAAACATGAGCGGTACCTTCATCTCCTCCTTGTCTTTGGCCAGCATGTTGATGTATTGCTCCTTTTCAAAGTGTTTCTGTTTCATGATGGCTCTCTGATTCTGATACAGTGCAATGTATTCACCTAACAGATGTGAGAAACCATAAAGCGTGTGACATCTAACAGTTGTTTATCATCCCTGATTAATAATAATAGTCAATTTTACTCTTCATACATCATCACATGACGTTATCTGTTAATATAGTGAAATATTCTGCACTTGATGTCAATTGTCAGGTTATAGTTATAGTACAGCGTCTCACCGATAGTGTCGGTTTCTCCTGACAGCTGAATGCAGCGGTGTTCCAGTTCCTCCAGACGTTCCTTCAGATCCACCTTCTCCTGCATGAGAGTCGTGAAACGCACCTGGAGTTTCTCCATAGCGACCCGCAGAGCCTCATGAACCTCTACAGGAACACCAGAAGAGCCGTCTGCTAACACACACACAGACGCCCATCACAAAACTACACCTGCACAAGAGTAACACACGCGAGCGTGCTGAAATAAAACCGAACCTGTCTCTGTGTGTGTACTGTGATGATGATGATGATGCTCATGGCTCATAGCCGTCATCTGTTGTCGGGTGGCGTAATGAAGTCTCCGCTCCTCTTCAAACCTGCGTCTCATCTCATCTCGCTCTTCCTCCAGACGTGAAAGAGCAGAATGCACAAACTCCTCCTAAACAAACCATCAGAAAAAATTCACTCGCTGAAGACAAAAAACGTTTAATGTTACGAGCAGGTTTTAGTTTATTATGATCAACTTACCATCTCTTCTCTGCTCTCAAAGTCTTGTGGGATGACAATCTGGGACTTTAGGAAGCTGTCTGGAGGTGAATGACTTTCTAATCCATCACCTTTAAAATCCAACATGTTATTTAGCTCATTCAGTTTATTCACTACAGAACGGTGTTCATCAAGTCAGACTTACCCTGATCTCTACTCGACTGACTCAGTGTGGAGCCGTTCAAGAGCTCCTGAACTTCAGTCTTTAACTCCTCATTGTCTCTGACCAGCTGATTTAACTTCTCCTAAGTAAGATTTAAGCAAAGAAAGTGAATGTTTTTTCTCAACCTTTTTACTTGAATCATCAGCATTTCGATTGCTAACCCTTCCCTTGTGTTATTGGACCAACAGAAATATGTTTGGATGAACTAATGATGCTCTGATCGATCAGTTTTAGCCAATAATCACAATATGTGACTTGGTCAGTAATTGCCAAATTTGGGCGATCTTATAAACCGTTCGCTAAAACACCATATATACTGAATATAATATAACCACGACAACATCTGTAGAAACTTTGATGAAAGGTTGACAGTGGTAGCTTACATGTCAGTAATCGGCAATAGTACTGGCTAATCATTAAGGCAAGAAATTGACAGTCAGTATTGGCTGCAAAAATCCTGATTGGAGCATGTATTTCGAAAAACGAATCTGAACAGATCGGTATATCGGTAACATTAACCGACAAAATCTCCAGCAGTTAGTGTTTCAGTATGTAGCTTAAAGATCCATGCACAGCTGGATTTCATTCAGCGCTTGCCAGTTTCATGAGCAACACACATCATAGGGTCAGCGGATAAACTACGGATGACTGACAGCCAGCCTGACACTTCAAAGCAGTGTTTTATTGTAAAGGTCAAAGAGCGATTCTTCACGGTTACCTGCGCCAGCTGCAGCTGCATGTGACTCTGCTCCAGGTGTACTTTACTCTGAACCTCATCATGCTGCAGTCGGTCCATCAGCTGCGTCTGCTGCAGGAACTGCTTGTGCAGATGTTCTCGTTCGGCCACCAGCTGCTGATAGCCGGCCGTGTACTGCTGCAGATGGGTCAGGTACTGGTCTCTCTGTTCCTGCATGGACGTCATCTCGTTCGATTTCTCCAGCAGCTGATTGGATAAAGCAGCCAATCGGGTTAAAGAGAGAAAACATAATAAATAAAAATCTTTAGTGGTGGAAATGAAACACATTTAAGACACCTGTTCTTTGGCGTTGTGAAGATCTTCCTGCAGCTGACCCATCTTACGAGCGATCTCCTTCTTAATGTGCTGGTCCGACTGCAGAGCGCTGGTCAGCTCCATGTTCTCATTGGTCTGGAAGAAGAAAACAGCCATAAATCAGCCAATCAGATGAGACGAGACGGTGACGTCATCTTGCGCTAGAGCTCACCAGCTTGACGAAGCCGTTCTGAAGCTCGGCCAGCTGATCTTTCAGGTCTCTGTTCTGGGCCAGGGCTCGGCTGATGGTGGCCTTGTCGCTCTGGACGTCCTCTAAGATGCGCAGTCGATCCTGTGCGTCTTCGGCGGATCGTTCTGTCTGTCTCTCCAGCTCCTCCAGCCTGACTTCCTGTTCCTGTACCAGTCGACTCAGCTGCTCATTGTCCCGTACCTGCAGGACACAACGTGAGATTACATGCCTTTCACCAGATTATTCCCAACATACCTACAAATAATATTTTTGTCTATTCCTCATGCATGTATGAAATGTGTCATAGCAACGATCACCTGTGCCTGATACTGTAGACTGAGAGAGTCTCGTTCCTGCTGAAGGTTGTTGACGGTTTCCTGAAGAGCCAGTTCATTTTCTGAAGGTCCTGGGCTCTGTGACACGACCTGAGACTCCTGCTCCTTCTTCATCAGAGCTGTGGACAGACAACACACAAATCTCTGACGGATCTCGAAACGACAAAGATGCTTTCACGCTGAAAGTGATGAAGTGTAAATGGAGCGTGAGATCATACCGGCAGCGTTCTCCAGTTCTGAGATCTTCTCCTGCAGTTCATTAATTTGAGCAGCAGTGCTGTCTCTCTCCTCAGACATCAGCCGTACCTACACAACACAACAACACATCAGCATCATAAACACATTCTGTTGTTGTGTGTGTATATGTACATACCTGAGTCAGAAGCTGTTCAGTTTTGTCCTTCCACACTCGACCCTCCTCTTGTATCTGAAGAGCGTACTGATCTCTCTCCACCCGCAGCTGAGCTACAGACTCCATCAGCTAAACACACACTTTAATCATTCACTCACTCCAAGAACACCTCCATGGTCGATGTTTTTATTTCTATATTTATTGTGTGTTTGTTAGACAGAATGAAACAGGACCCACACCTGAGCTGTGTGCTCCTCCAGCTGCTGTTTCTCCTCCACGAGAAGCTGAACCTGCTGGTGTTCTGATGGAGGTCCAGACTGACTGGAGAACTTCACAAAGAGAGAACAAACAAACAGGTTAACGTCACAGGAAACAGAAGACGCGTTCGGTATCACGGCTGTGTGGTGCGAGCGTTTGACGCATCTTCACCTGCTGCAGCATGACGTCAGCCATCTCCAAACGCTTCCGGAGCTCGTGAAGTTCCTGTTTCATGGTGTTGTTCTCATTCGCTCTCAGCTTGAGCTGCTCGGACAGTTCAGAGCTCTGCTGTCTGGACTCCTCGCTCAAATTACTGAGAAACACAGAGAACATCAAACATCTGCCGATACGAACAAACGATCTACAAACCGAACGTACCTCAGTCTGAGGATTTCTACTCGCAGACCGTCTCTCTCCTTCTCAAGCTCTTTATTGTGCTGCAGGAAACAAAATGTTTTTACTGAAAATATAATTAAACAGTCTTGTGAGAAGATGAATGCAGTATATGTTGTACCTTCTCAAACTGCTTGTGTTGTATTGAGACTGTAGATAATGTTCTCTCTAATTCAGATACTCGCTGTTTACTGGCCTGTAGTCTTGAGTTCATATCCTCCGCCTCCACTGAACAAACACACAAACATGCTTCAGTATCACACTACAAGTCACGTGTAACGTCACGCAACAAATCTCTCTACACACCCGTCTTCTGTCGTGCTGCATGTTGTGTGTAAGACAGAGCCGTCTGGAGTTCAGATTTCTCAGACACGAGAATGCCTATAGTCTGAATATGAACCTGAGAAATCACACGTTACTAAACTTCACATCTGTACTTGAACATTCAGCTTTGTATAATGTGCTCCTTTATTTGCAAGTCAGTTGATAAGAACTCTTCATCCATGAATGAAACGCTCACCTGCAGTTGTTCACGCATGGCGCCCTGCTCCTTACCAAACTTCTGCTCGAATTCTTTCCTCTCCTGATCAGAAAACACAACACACAATAAGACCCGTTCTTCAATAAAGCCCAAATGATCAATTTAACATCGAACCGTATGTTTGTGTACCTTCTGCAGCTGGTCTGAAAGCTCTTGAGACTGTTTTGTCTAAAAACACAAAATCAAATCATCATCTCATGTAATGTTTCTATTAAAACCAGTCACATGTGATGTTAAATGAGAAGCAGACAAAAGGGTTAGTGAGTACAATACACATGAATGAGCTGTGTAAATGCTTTTTTAAATCATTTCATAAAAATGTTTATCCTGCATACTAACCAAAAAATGACCATTAAAATTATAGCCATAATGCAATCAAATATTACCTCCTTCCATATAACTCACACTAATTTTTGACATAAAGTCATGACATTACGCAAGTCGTCATAATAACGAACAGTCGTATGTTGGCAGAAATAGACGTCATTCATAACAGTAAACATGCATCAGCACAACATCATAGATGAACTATTAAACTCACTTTGCATGTCAGAAACTAGATCTACTAGTGAATAGATGATGAATAAGAGACTTTAAACAGAACACTATTGGTTGGTTAGATCACATGCACATCAAAAGTGAGTCAACACAAACAGATGAGTAAAGCAATCACACTTTGTATTAACACACGCACTTGTGTGTCATGCACATACACATGTGTATTAATATGTTCAGCAGTCCTGAATCTGACACACACAAACACACAGTCTAACAGACACTCTTACCAGTGTCTCGAGTTTGGCTGTGAGCTGGGAGTTTGTTAGCGCGCTGGAGTCCAGAGCAGCCGTCAGCTCTTGGTTGCGAGTCTAACGTGCCGGCATGCACAGAGAGAGAGAGAGAGAGAGAGAGAGAGAGAGAGACGACTGAATGAAGGACGAGCTGAGGAGGTGAGGGGCGAGTTAGGCCAGACAGATGTGTTGTAAAGAATCAATTACATACAAAAACAGACTTCCTTCAAGACTTATAATCACTATGAGATATTTAACTTCTTCTCAGGGCAGAAATATATAAACAATCAATGACTAGTATTAAAGACCAGAGTTGTTATTTTTTTGTTATGTTTGTTAACCAATGCCAATAATTCTGATGATGTCACTTCCTGCTCAGGTTTCTGATTTGTTAAATGAAGTACATCTGCATCTATAACGTGTCTTTGCCGAGCGGCAGGTGTGTTGATCAAGACGAGAGTTTTAAGAGTAAAGCAGGATGTTTGTTCAGTGTGGCAGGAGATCATGTGAGCACTACATCACACTACATGACACACTGACGTCAGCGAGACAGATGGGTTATATATAACAACTTAACTAAACTAAACTAAAGATATGAGGGAAAAAAGTCTGTAAACAGTGAAGGAATTCTGGGATATAATTGTGACATTGACAAGCTACAAAGTAGCTACATGTTCCTTTCATCTCTAAGTTACACAAGTGCTTAAATAAGATTATCCCACATCAGAGAGATTACTAAAGCTCACGGTGATAATTATAACCTTCCCGTCCAGATTACCTTACGTTAAATAACACAATCTGACATATGTTGTGTTTAGTGGCCAAATGATTTCATGTAAATGAACAGACCTCCAGTTCTTTCTCACTGACGGTTGGTGGTCCGCTGTCTCCATTGATGTATGTTGTTGACTGAAGTGCACACAAGAGGAAAAGAAAACAGGCAAGATGAAAACTCAATTGAATTAAGTATAAAAATTGTGGTTGTCCGTCCAGCAATTCATGAGAAAGTTCTTGGAAATGCTTAAAAAAATATGCAAATAGACGTATTGTCTTTAAGATGTTTTTGGTCCCATCTTACACTTTTAACTCAATATTTCATTCTGAAACGTCCCATTACATGAGGTATGAATGTAGTTTGATGTTGGAGGAAGCAGACAGACAGGTGACTGACCTCAGACAGAAGTCCATTGAGCTGTTGAGAAAGCTGTCTCAAACTCTCTGTGGATGACAGCGGCCTATAAACAAACACACAAACACAGAGATCAACAATCAAGTACACAGTCATCAAAAGCTTTCTGTTTCAAATGAAAGTTTGCAATAGTTGAATTAATCTTTGAAGTCTTTCATAAAGAATTCAATAAAAAGTGGGTGGTCATGCCATGAGTCCTGTTAAACATATTTTCTGGTCAGCTATAATGGTGAAATAAGGAGAAAGACTCGTTTACCTGGTTTCCTCCAGCGGACGTTCATCACCATTTGCATTTCCTGTGTAATTCTGAGGAAACACACACACACAAATGAAACACAAAAATAGACCTGACAGACAAAACCGGAGGTGTGTGATGCAGAAAATGACATAATTCTGTCAAAGCAACGCTCTGAATTAAATGAGACACATGGATCACTCATGTGAACCGTTCATTTCGAAACACATGAGCTGCACTGTTGGACATCACAAGAAGATTTAAGGAAACAAATGAAACATTGTATTAAAACAGTAGGTTTTGTTAACGTGACAGACCTGCAGGGCTGCATTATCAGCGACACACTCAGTGTTAATAGCGTAAGCGAGGTTAGAGACGGGTGAGTCTCGGTCAGGTTCTGCATCGTGTTCCTCCAGCTCCTGTGAGACCCGGTTCACCACATCCACATGATCCTGAGACAATACAGCGACAAACAAACACACACAGTCTCACGTGTCAGTGGGTTAACACAGATCACATAACAATACACTGCCATCAACATTCAAAGAACAGAAACGCAACGTTTCATTTGTGATGCACACATTCATATAAAGTGATTTCAGTTTTCAATTTCCCAGCCGGCACCGCTGGAGATTATACACGAGAGACCCTGCGTCACAACTTCCACATGTGAGAGATGAAGTCAACATGAAGCAGCCCTCACAACCTATTTTACTTCCATAATAAGACATATTTCTGAGTAAAACAGAATATAAAAGATGATGTCATCCATCTGGATTTGTCTGGTTGGTTTAAAGTGGGTGTTTTACATAAAAAAATAAATGTACAATCTGAATGAGAGTTTGAAAGTTTTTAATATAGGATTATAAAGGGAAACATATTCTGTGCATCATTCCAAAGAAACAATAATACCAAGAAAGTAAATAGGTGGTTTTGATTTCATGTTGACCACATGCTTAAGATCATGCAAACATGCAGTGAGACCTGCAAAACAATCCACGACGTCTTGGTGCAACTTCAGAATAACTGCGAAACCCTCCTGTGATCATGTGACATGCAGAAGAAGAAAGGATCAAAACTCAAGGAGCAACGGAGAAAAACAGACAGGAACTGCTCACCTGACTGCTGTTGACAAATGGAGTCTGTGACACTCCATTAGTCAGACTAAGATCAGACACCATAACTTTGAGAATATTCTCAATCTACATGGGGAAGGAGAGGCGGAGCATGAAAGAAAAAGGAACAAGAACGTGAGAGTGACAAACAAAAACGGCAGGAAATAAGTAACACAAGGTGAAGGGTTAGTAATGACTGAATAGCCGAGACCCGCAGCACTCTCTATAATCATTCTATAACCTCAAAATCATATGCAGCTATGTGTAAACATCAGGTAAACGAGAACTGCTTGAAAACCAGTACTACCACTACAATCCACACGACAACAGCAACTACTAATAAATACAGCTTCCTTATGCGTTCTAAAGCAAAACTCCCATGCTGTCTAACATCAAAAGCAATGCATAGAAGCAGGAAATATAGCTCGAATGAAAACTTTTATAAGAATGAAAACTGAAAACAAGAATCTAGGAATCATATCATTGAAACTCTTTCCACAGCATGGAGGGAAATCAAGTTAAAAACCTCTTTCTACTTTCTCAATTCTTACACAAACTGTAGTGTTGACAGCACCTGTTATGTGACCAATGATCAAACCCTAATGAAGTGCTGAGATAATCTCATTGTCCATCCTGTTTGGGCAGTGTTCAGGTGAGTAAGAGGTGAACTGATCAATTACGCACCTGACTCACATTGTCTGGCGAGTGTCTGTCAGCGGGTGTGTCTGGCTGATCACCACCTTTCACTTTCCTCTTCTTCTTTGGTCCAGCAGTTCCTGTGGATGGAGTAGTTTTCTGCTGAAACTCCTTCAGCTGCAGAAAAAACACACTCAACTGTTGGTCTCGGATCAAAGTCACTTTAATGGGGCAAAGAATTTACATATAAAACAGGGGAATCAACAGAATATACATTTTTAATACTTATCTTAACAATAAAATAAATGAATATTCAAACAAAATAGTGTTTTCTACTTTAGTTGTATCACCTTATTCACACTAATATGGTAAAACTGTGTTGTGAAATTGTGGTGACCCAAATAGTTTGTACCCTTAAAGGAATAGTTCACCCAGAAATTATGTCATAATTTTGTCACCCTTATGTCATTCAAACCCTTTACATGATTCTTTTTTTTAAAACAGAAGACAAGAACACATTTAAGAAGTTTGCTTGTTTTAAAAGACAGATATGGTAATAGATATATAGACCATTTCACAATATGTAAACAGCTCTGGTCCAAAAGCACTTCCTGTCTCAGTTTTTTAACACTACACAATGTCAGAACGAAATACAACCAACAGAAAGAACGTTTACAAGAAATCAAAATGTTTAACGAACATCTTTAAGATTCGATTACATATGTGAAATACAGAAAAACTGAAACAGGAAGTGCTTCTGGACCAGTGTTGTTTACATATTGTGAAATGGTCTATAGATACTTTATCTATGAAGATGAAAACTATTGTAACACATTGGTGGGAGAAAAAAAATCGATGTATCGGGATTCTTTTTCTAACGATTCTGAATCGATTCTCAAAGATTCAGAATCGATTCTATGTCAGAACTTGTTCATCCTGAACTTTGTTAAAATAAAAGCAATAAAATTAAACTTCAAGATGGGAATACTGTCAAAGAGATTCTAACTATAAACAAAAAGCATAAAAACTCTTTATTTATTTAAAATGCAAATTTATCATATTTGCAAAAATTGTATGAAGAATCGTTTTGGAATCGGATCGTGAGTCCCAGAATCGGAATCGGATCGCGTAGTACCTAAAGATTCCCACCCCTAGTGGAAATGTGATGATAATCTGTCTTCATCTACACACAGTATAAGAACTCTCGTTTAAAAACACAGTGAAACTGTTACAAACTCAAGATAAGTAACATCAAGTTAGACTGGACCGGTGACGCTGACTATCCACTGATGGACATGATCAGATATGATTCAAAACAAGTATGCAGTGAACTGTGTCCTTGAACATCTCATGTCTTAACATTATAAATGGAGGACACAAGACTAGTAGGCCAGATCATCTGTAAACATTTAAAGCATGCAGTGCTGGGGTTGGACGCTGCACAACCGTTTGCTCCAGCTGTCAGGACGGCCGGGTCTAAAGACACAGCTCTGTATCATAACTGAAATTCCAACATTTATCTCTTTCATTCAGTGTTGACATACCAGACCACATACACACAAACAGCATAACAGACTGCTTCTGTTTGGTTAGGAACGGGTTAGGAACTTACCTAGACAGCATTTTAAGCATTCAGTGAGCTGTCTATGTAGTGAACTATCTAGCAAAACAGTCATTTGGGCATCAAGCGAGGTGCCATCCTAGACAACATTTTTGAACGTTGTTTATGATGATATAGTGAACTACCTACAAAAACATCTAAGGCATCTAGGAAAAGGATAACTTGAGCTGCATTTTTAGCAGCACAAATGGCATTTTAGATATCTGATGAGCTTTTTAAGTTTGACTCAAATTTGTTGACTAACACTTATTATAGTCCACACATGCTATTTACTGACACACGTTGCAGGGCATGAAGTGAGACGACTACCTAGACAGTTCAACTGACACCCCAGAGACAGGTAACACGAGGTGAATAGCTGAGCACTCTATAATCATACTATAACCTCAAAATCACAAGCAATTATGTGTAAACATTTCAATATACAGGTAATCGAGAACAGACACATAAGAGAATCCACATAACAACGGCAACTAATAATAAATACAGCTTCTTTATGCATTCTAAAGCACAACTTTCTATGCTGTCTAACATCAAAAGCAATGCATATTGCAGGAAAGGTACCTAGGAACACTACGAATTTCTGACAAAAGTCTAAATGTCAAATCTGCTAAAACAAAATGTGACATTCTGGAATCAACATCATTTAGACATGGTGGGAAATCAAGCTAAAATGCTGTCTGACCAGTCAGCAGACTAGGATTTAGTACACAGCCAGTTTGGGCTCATACACTTCCATACATCACTGATCAAAAACTAATAATCTCCTTAAACCAATTACATTTAAGGACACATACAACTAAACCTCAATGTGCACAAAAGTAGCTTTAAACCATCAAGAGGGTGAACCAACAGCCCAAAGAAATCACAACATGTTAAGTTTATAAAGTCAATCAAGCAGCTGTTTAAGTCAGTGCTGCTGTCACTTTCTGCCATTTAACTCGCAGTTAGCCAGTAAGCTAACACTGATCTGCTGGTTTTAAGTTACAAACAAATCCAAAACATAAAACATACTGCATAGTATATTATGTTACGCCGATTTGTTTATTCATCTTTATTTGAAGAAAAATGAAACTGACGACAAAACACAGAGGCTAACAACATTAGCATGCTAAGCTAAACTGTCATCCGTTGACTCAAAGACACCAATAAACATCAGATCACAATCCTGACATGTTATTATTGTTAAAAACACAAATACCAGTTGAGAGCAACCAGACAGATTCTAATGATTTATACGTTTTTAAATGTATATTCGCTGAGCTAAATCCCCGATCTTTCCTGACAGTCTGGAACGGACAGGGAGTGCTGGCAGCCGGATGCGCGCTCGTGGAAAGGCCGGTAGACGTGGAACGTCACCGTGACACATGAATCGCGAGGGCCCTAACGGCGTTCATTTACAGCAGATCGTTTTTTAGGAGACGAAAAGTGTAACTATTAAAATAAATGTGTGTAAATGTACCTTTTTCTTGGCTGCAGCGAGTTTGATTTGCCTGCTCTGGTCAGCCATCCTCTCGCGCAGCTGAGCGAACGGCACCACGTCATCAGATGAGCGCGCGCGCGCGCGCGCAGATATTTCCGAAATATCTTTACAATTATAATAAAACAAATGTCAAAAACCGACTTTTGAATCACATTTTACGAGGTCTTCGCCACTAAAAAAATTAACCTCTTAGTCATTACATACAGATTGATGAATAAAATACAGCACATCTTTAATGTAAGATTTTATATACATTTATCATTACACATAACAGTACATGTCATTGTCACCCAGCATTGAAATATATTAATTGTGCATTATTTTTACATATTTTTTTCTAGTTTTTTGACCAGTTTTTTACCAGTTTTAAATAATTAACATAAATGTATTGTTATTTACAGCTTTCTTATTACATGAAGTAGAAATAGAGCATGGAACACTGGTTTCTGCTTAACTAAGCAATTCTATAAATACAATTTTGTCAATAAAATGTAAATACATTTTGTTTATTGTAATATTTTTCCAGATATTTATTTCTATACTTAAATGCAATGTAAGAATGTATGTAAGAATTCTCTACTGTCACTTTTCCTAATAGAGTATAATTCATGAAATATCCAAAATTACTTGTGGTATTGTTTGACCTCATATAAATCTTTCTCTTGCCTTTAGATTTAATGTTTAAGTTGTTCAATATGTTGTGTCTGTGTAGCAATGTACAGTGGAAGATAGTTGTAACCTATAGAGAAACTTGTAAAGCATTTTTTCATTCACTTCTATTAAACTGACATTTTATTCTATGCCTTTATCGCTTTATCTAACGAATTATTTGTGTTACAATTGCAAAATTATTATGAGGTGGTACAATTATTACATTTATTACTTTATTTTTGTCATTTCTGTAGTAACGCTTAATGTATATGGAAATCCCTATTTATGCCTTTTCCTTATTTCTTTCTGCAAGTAAATATAAAATAAAATGTATGAAATAATATATTCTAAAATCACATTGTTCTGCAATAGTCTGTATTCCTAATATTTTTATAACATTTCCTGTAATGTACTTCCTGTAAGCGGCATTTAACCAATGAAAACAATCCAGATAGAAAAAGCGCTTCAGCTCATTGGTTGAACTTGCGAGACATCATCGAACCAATCAGCAGTCTGAATCTGACGCATGCGCAGCAGCATCACTCAAACGTCCTGGCGGTAAAAACAAAGCGCGAATGTCAACAATGTAACAAAAGTTATTTTAATCAGTTACTTAATTAAACAAACGTCAATTCTCCAGGTAAACACTTATAAATGATCATTTTATCTCATAGAAATCGTGTTTTATGTTACAGAGATTTAAAATGCATTTATATTCGTTTAACCAAACTAGCAGCTAGCGTGATGTCTCACAGAAGAGATTCAGTGCTCGTCTCATGTCTGGGTAAAGGAGACAGTTTACATCAAGAAGGTCTGAACTTCTTTTTAATTACGTAATTCATTGATCAATATTACTAGTAAAGTGTTTACCTTTACTCTTACAGTCACATCATGTGTTTTGTGTAGTTTTAGCATCATTTCCCCTGTGTCAGATGACAGAAGAGGATTTGATCCAGAACCCGCTTTTCTGTAAGTTACTGGCCACACTGTCCCAACATGTTGACCCAACTGGACTCACACATCAGCTGAGGAAAGATCTCGAGAAGGTCAGACCTGCTTATATATGCTTGCTTTCACCCTTTATAAACAGAGATGTTTCCAGCATTATGGATGTGACATTTTCAGTCAAAACATGAAATATAGTATATTGAATCATCTGTTTATATTATACTAAAGCCCTGTTGAGAAAATACATAAAAAATATCAGTCTATACACGTATTTTCTGTTTATTATCTGTTAAGGATGTGACAAAAAAGAACACACATTTATGAGAAAATTCTTTTCTGTGAATAAAAATACACATTTACATTTAGGCATTTAGCTGACGCTTTTATCCAAAGCGACTTACAAATATTAGGAGACAATGAAGCGATACATCAAAAGCGGAAAATACACAAAAAAAATACACAAACCAGAAGCAATAATACCCAACAAATGAAGAAGAGATGACTCTACAAAGAACATAAAATAGTTATTTTATTTTAATTGTTTAATGTTCATTTATGAGGAATATGAACTGTTATGAATGTGACGATTCTGAAAGCAGCACTTTATCTGACTATGAAAAATCATGATTTAAACATTAACAAATGCTTTAAAAACTTTGAGAGAGACCTCACATGAGGATTTAAACCATCTGAACTATCAGTATGATAAAAACCTTTGATAAGACCTTTGATTTTTTGTCATGGTAAGTTTGGCATTTGCATGGAATTCCCCAAATAATAATAAAAGTGGCAGATTTTGTGTAAAAAGTTCTTTAGGTTTACATTACAGCTTATTCTTGTGTTTCTGTTGTTCAGTTTGTAAAGCATAGCATGGTTTTGATCCCAGGCACCACACATACTGCTAAAAGTAATGTATGGATTGAATGCACTATATGTTTCTTGGATGAAAGTGTCTGCATAAATATAAATGTATTCACTTTTATCCAGAGATGTTTAGATTTTGTATGATCATTCTTTTGTGCAATCAACCGTGTGTCTTCTTATTTAATATGAGCTCATGATCCCCACAGGCCGAGCGTGAGATGCACACTCAGAGGTTGAGCTGGCTGCGTGTGGAGAGCGTTTACAGAGTTCTGCAGGAGATCCTTCAGGAGAACCGCTTCATTCCAGCAGTGGACGATAAGGTGAGATGAACCACAGCGACTTACGCTTGTTTTGTTTGTAATGGCAGCTATGTACGTATATTAGTATAATGTATATTTTGTAGTTTTGTTAGCAGTTTGTATCATTCTGTGGTCTGAATGATTCTCTGCTGCAGTTCTTCAGCACATTGGAGCAGTGTATGTTGGTGTCTCAGTGTGTCAGACTTTTGGACAGCAGCTCTGATATCAGTGAAGATCACACTGCAGTTCTAGCACTTTCTGTGGACAGACTGAAAAGAAATCTGCCTGATGAACAGGTACATCATGCCACAAACACTGTCTAACCTAGTAAACTGTACTTTTAAACATATTTAAGGTGCTTACATAACATTTATCTTCAAAATAAAATATTCAGAATAAATTAAATTAAATAAAAAAGTGGGGTTCATGTAATTTAAGTTTAGATACACCATCAACAATATGTGGTTTAATACCGGTGTTGAATTTGTAACATTGCTTTAGTGAGTTGTTGATGCATTGTGTCAAGAGGCTTTTCTTTCATATTTCTGCCTTCAGGAGATCTTACAAATGAAGCAAAGGTTGCCATCAGAGCTGCTGAAATATCTAAAGAAAAAGACCACCAACATACTGTCATACTATCAGCCTGACTGGGGTAAATAAATCTGCTGCTCCTTACGCTCTGACTTACACTTTATGTGTGAAAAGTGACCCAGAAAAAACTCTGATCAAGAGTGTAAAGATCATTTTCTTTTCTTTCAGAGAATGAAAGTGAAGGGCTCAGGAATGTGAAGCTTTCTAAACTTCCTGAACTGATGGATAATGAACAGAAGAAAGTGAAGAACCTCAGTGAGAAGAACAAAGAGAACATCATGTTACTACAGCGACAGACTCACGCATACCTGTCTGTCAGTACATCCACTGCATCTGTGTGAATGTGTGGAGATTAGATGCGTTGTTGCATTTAAAAAGTGACTTTGTGTTTGCTTTGACAGGAGCTGCTGAAATGTGTAAAGATTCTGCAGTGTCTCATTCTGGATCTCCGGCTGAAAGCTCAAAAAGATCTGGACAGAAAAAAGATTGAATACTTTGAGGCCAAATGTGAGATTGGTTTGCAGAAGATAAGGTAGGATTATTGTTGCTTTGGCTTATGCTTTATGTCTGATATTGTGTAGTTTTAGTCTCTGAGTTTTTTCCTGCAGGGCAGAAATGCTTGAAGTTCAACTAGACACCTACACAAGAGACAAGATAGCGGCTCACAAAAGAATCACGTGAGTCACGCCAGCATGTATCTTCATATGTACTGCTAAGTCAAATCTTGCTAGATGTTCCCACAATATTTTACTGTTGGTTAATGTCTTTAAGGTTACAGCAATAATAGCAAATAATAATTGATATGAAAATGAAACTTTTGTTTCAACATTTTGGTGAAAAGCTTCTCAGAAGTGTGTAGTGGTGATATTTAAAACAGCAGTAAATTATTCACAACTCGCATTAAGATCTGACTCATCTGATATGGAACGTTCAGTCATTTTCTCATGCGTAAAATCAAATCATGTCCTAATCTTATTTTATAGTTTAATATTTCTTACATTACGTAGTTCAAGCTTGTTAGAGGAGTGTGTTAGCAGCACAAAGGTAATGGATTCATTTCCAATGGAAAATACAAATACAGATAAGATGTAGAACTAGAACGTTGGTTCATTGTTGTGCTCAGAGAGAAACTCGGTGCAGAGCTGAAATCTTCTGAGATGGAAAAGCAGGCGGTTGGGTCCAAACTTGCGTCCTTCGAGATCTACGGGAAGGATTTTGAGGCTCTGGCAGAGGAATACTCCAAACTCCAGCAGGAGATCGCCACCAAATCCTGGGCCCTGAAAGAATTTACAACATAAATGCAGCAGAATTTCATCAACCCTTCAGATAGTGTATTTGTTACTACATGCTTTCCTTAAAATCTGTCTTTAAATCCCCTTTTTCCTTTATTTAAAAGTGTTGGCCTTTAGTATTGTTCATTCAGAATTAACCAATTCTGCAGTTTAGTTCATTTTGCTTTACACAAGCTCAGTCATAATAACTTTGTAAAATGTTCATCAAGTTTTGGTCACTTTCTGTATCAGAATAATGAATAATAAAAATCGAAATGGTAATTGTCTAAAAAATTTATTTTATTTATTTAAAACATAAATATAAAAAATATATAAATATTTAAAAAAACATATAAACATACATTTACATTTTTCTAATATTTAAATATATTAGAAAATAGAATCGTGTTAAAAAATGTATAATTTGTTTTAATACATTTATATATATATTTTTTTGAACGTCGTTTTCCAGTCCTGTAGGAGGCGTCATGTGACCCGGAAGTTAAACGCGTAAACACAACGTCAACTTCCGGTGACCAGAGAGCCCAGTGTAAAACACTCATCGGATTTTTAATATTTAATGTATTATTTCGACAGATTAAAATGGATGTAGTGATTTATATAATAGCTGCGAGTATTCTGCTCATTCTGATATTATTTGCTGTGAAGGCTCGTGCACGTGTTGAGACAGGTGAGAGAAATATCGACATTAAAGTTCTACAGACTGTGTCTTACATGATGAATTACAGCAATAGCAGTCTTGTAAATCTGTAATGAACGTGAGGTTTCTTTTTTTACCTTAAACTTAACAGTAGCAAGATCATAACTGTGATTATATTTAGATACATATTGAATAAAACTCAAGAAATTGTTAGGTTTTACTGATATGATGTCATTGTGATATGAAGATATAGACCATTTGACAATATATAAACAGCTCTGGTCCAGACGCACTTTTTTAACACTACACTAATGTCAGAACAAAATACAACCAACAGAACATTTACAATGAAATCAAAATGTTTAACAAACATCTTTAAGATTTAATGTGAAGATGTGAAATATACAAATACTGTAACAGGAAGTGCTTCTGGACCAGTGTTGTTTACATCTTGTGAAATGGTCTATTAACAGTCCTAAAATAAACTCTTTTCTTAATGCAGATCACAATTGCTTATTGTCTCTTTTAGTTTTGGAGTAAAGTGTGATCTTACAGTACAGCTTGTTTTTCTTATAAAAACGTGTTTGTTGTTTCCAATTGTTACTCAATTGTGGTAATAATGGTACATTTAAATCACATGGGTTGATTCCTTACCAGACATTTAACTGAAGTGAACTGCAGGAATAAAAGTATCTGCTGAAAGACAGATGACATATAAAGCACACGTGTGGTTCAGTGTGTGATTCTGTTTCTCCAGCAGCAGATCATGAACATGTCCAGAATGTTGTGGTTCGAGCAGCGGCACGTCCGCAGGCGGTGGAGGAAAGAGGCGCAGGGATGCCCCGTCGCCGTAGAAACCTCCACAGCAGAATGACCGCACAACAGCGGATCCAGCAGGACACATCAGACAACGGTACCACAGCAACTCATGCAATCTAACATAATCATGTGACAATCATTTCTAACTCAATTCATTGCTCTTTTCAGAGGCTCCTCCTGTACAAGCAGGTGAGAATCAAGAGGATGAAGAACATCCATCTGAAGAACGTCCTCAAGCTCCTGGTAAAGTTGGAGCAAAGAAGCAGAGGAAGCTGGAGGAGAAACAGGCACGGAGAGCTCAGAGAGAGGTCCTGGTCCTGCTCCGCTAACATCTCAGACGTGTTTCATCTGAGCTCTGTGTGCTGATGTGAGTTTTGTGTTGTGTTGTGTGTGCTGCAGGCAGAATTAGAAGAGCGAGAGGAGAGAAAGAGGATGCAGGAACTCAGAGAGCAAGAGAGACAGAAGGAAGATGAGAAGGAACGACTCCAAGAGCAGAAACAGGTATTTCATTCTCACACCTGCTTAACTAACCACACAACAAGTGATGTCACTTGATTTCTTTTGTTGTTGTGTAAAATCTCAGTGGTCCCTAATGAAATTATATATCTGCACATTATGTTCTGATTTGCTGTGATTGTAGCAGATTTAAATACTCTTATACACTTCAATGAAAATTCAAACTACATGTCACACTTTAAGTGAGACGTGAGAGTCATCGTATTCATTAGATGATCCCATGCCGCTCCACAGGAAGAGGAGTTACAGCGAGCCAAAGAGGAGCAGGAGAGGAGAGAGGAGGAGGAGTATCAGAGACTGAAGGAGTCTTTTGTGATTGAGGAGCAGGGAGAGACAGAGGAGCTCACGGAGCAAGAGGTGCGTGTCACTTCCTGTTCAGCCTATTTACTGCCGCTGAAGTGAAATGAAATGAATGTTTCTTTGTTTACATTTCAGTCTCGTAATCTCCTGCAAGAGTTCATCGATTACATCAAGGTAACATATAATGTCATACTTTCACCTAATGTTTCGTTGTCACCGACTGGGCCAACGCAACTTTAAACACACTTCAATACACAAAATGTTTGTTAGAAACATGTTTTGCATGCGTGTCGATAAAAGTAATGTCTGATATCACTATTTTCAGCGGTTTACAACCTGTATATATATATATATATATGTTAACATTTCAAAAAAAGTGTTTTAAGGTTTCATGAACTTTTAAATAACAATGTCACTCTTTATTTTGACATATTAAGTGAAAGGTCAGAGTTTTATTGTTTTACATTCATCTGTTCAGAAATCTAAAGTGGTTTTGCTGGAGGATTTGGCGTCTCACTTTGGAATGCGCACACAGGTCAGTACCGACAGTAAACGTGTCATGGTTCACCCAAAATCAAAAGAAAAATGATATTTTAGAACCACTAAGTAGTAATACATGATGGTGTTATTATTAATAATACAGTTAATGCTGATCTTGATGTGTGTGTTGTGTAGGATGCTATTGCCAGACTGCAGGATTTGATGGCACAGGGCTCTCTCACAGGTGTGTGTTCAAATCATGATTAGAATCCAGTTGACATGTTCCAGTGACTCAGTATTCTCTCTCTCTCTCTCTCTCTGTTCTCTCTGTAGGTGTGATTGATGACAGAGGAAAGTTTATTTTTATCACTCCAGAGGAGCTGAACGCTGTGGCAGAGTTTATCAGACAGAGAGGACGAGTGTCTATCTCAGAACTGGCCCAAGCCAGTAACACCCTCATAAACCTGAACCCTGAGATCCAGAGCGGCTCATGATCACACAGACTGAATGACAGATCAATACTTCTATTGTAAATAAAGGGAGATGAGTTATGTTTGTGACCCAATCCTGTTTCTGTTATCTCTGGCAGTAGGTGTCATTTTTGCTGGGAAAGTATTTCAATTTATTTTTTCATTTGTTTTGTCTTAGCAGTGATGTTAATCCCTGAACACACAGATTTCAGACATGCCTTTACTTCATCATGATATCTGTTCCTGTGATATCACCAATCTGATAAATGTTCATAAGATGAATCTTTATAAGCATCATATTCACACCCACCAACACTTTCCTCTCAACAGCACAAAACAAAGCACAATCTTTTTTTGTTTTAGCTCAAATATAAACGGGACACTAAAAAGCTTTTGAAAGGACGATTGCTTCAGTTTTATTTGTTGTTAAGGTAATAAACATCTTTAACTAGATGAAGTAAAGCATGTGAGAGGAAGACATTATAATTGTCTGCATGATGTTTGGCTTGTGACAGAAGTTTACTGTTTTAGCCGGAAGTTCAGCTCTTCTTTCTGTTCATGACCTCATTCATGCGTTTATCACATGTTCAGTGGGACAGGGTTATATTGCCATAGATATATATTTACATAGATGCTACATTGAAGGCAGTTAAGTCATCCGCCATATTGGAGTAGTCCTTGAACACTCGAGAGTGATTTGAATGTACGTCTGTGACCGTAATTATATACGTTTATAAATATTAACGTTACATGCTGTTGTGTGGAAAGACACATTATAATTGCTAGACTAACACATTCTTACAAGTGGAGATATATCGGGTTTCTTTTTATCTTGGAACTTTAATATTGGCAATGATTATAGCGTAAGTGACGAGAACGTGTGAAATATTCACCGTTCCAAAATGGCGGCGCGTGCGTCCGGTGCGGATGAATGTGGCATCTACGTATACACATCTATACCGACTGTGCCATCTGCTGGTCGTCGATGGAATAACATCTTTGCAATAAGTACAATGAAATATTAATTTATTCATTTTGTAACAATATTTGAGTTTTGAAATATGATTTACGTATTTTCGTAATATTTAAACGACTGAATACGACATTATTAGCTACAGAAATCAATCGTGCTGTTTATAAAAACAAAGCCTGTATCTGTGACCGTGTCCTCCAGATGGCGCTGTATTCTCCGTGTCATCATCATCATGATATACTTTCATTTTAATTCTGATGTTTCAGGACGAACACAGTTACGACCTGCTGATCCCAGTCCGCTGAAACTGGAGAACCCGAACACTTTTAGAGTTTCTGCTGGTCTGAACTGGTTTTCAGCTGTGTTGTAGTTTAGGATGATCGACGCCGGGCGGATCAGATGCTTTGTTCACTGTTGCTAGTGTTTTAGATATATAATGATGTCATTGATATAATGTAAGTGATTCGCGTGGATCTGTCACTCGTGTAACAGTGTGTATGCGCGCGGGACTCTTTGATCTGTCAGGTGAGAAACATTGTATGGTTTATCTCGTGTGACGTCACTGCCATTTTGTTCTCATCTGATATGTTAAGGTTACAGTATCTCTGTAAGGGATTGTGATTATAAATGTGTTTAATGCTTTATTTCATGTTGCTCATGAGATCTTACTGTATGTTGATCTAAGGGTTTGTTGTCACAAGGGCTGTAAGGTTTAAAATCACTCAAACTAAAACTTCTACATGGTTTTGTTTGTTACATTAAAGTAAAGTAAGAAAGAGTTATTAAGGTTTATTAAAAAATTACTTTTGTCTCAGGAGTAATTTTTTCTAAATGTCCAGGTTGGGTCATGTTTGATGTGCTGTAATTCTTTACAAGTCAAAACATTACAAAACCTCTTGGCCAAAACAATTCTTTTCGTTTTTTATCATTTCTGTAAATGTTGCTGTAAGCTGTTACACATAATAATAAACATTAATAATAAATTACCCCATATAAGCAATGTGGCTCACTCCTGGGTTCATGTTGAATAATTTGTCCTGTGCAGTAGATGTGGAAAGTGTTAGAAAACAGATCTTTTGACAATGAACCCTCCTTAAAAATATTTACTGGATTAAAGTGGGACATGAGTGCACTTTACCGCGGTACAGTGTGAACGGTAATACTGTTGCTATATCATTACAGTTCCTCTTTCTGTGAAGACAAGCTAGCGTACAAATCTGTGTGAAATCTTTAAAAAGGTGAGATGCGTTTAACTCTGAAGATCCCTGTTCTTTTATTATAATGATCTATGACAGCTCTCTCTCTCATCTCGTCCTCAGATCAGAATGACCCTGGCGTTGACCCCTGCTGCTGTATGTCAGTGCTTCACGCTTGTGTCGCTGTGCACATCCATCGCAGACCCCAACTGGATCCAGGTCCAGAACCGCTCTCAGCCAAACGGCAAACAGCTCATCTACGGAGTGGCTTTCACTCTACACGCGTATCAGAATCGCACAGACACAGGTTTGATCTCATTTGCTGTGTTTTGCTGGAAAGCTCTGTCATGTTTGCTGATGTGTGTTGTGTGCAGGACCGCTGGGTGGACTGAACGGATGGGGTATGTGGCTGCTGTACGTGCTGGCGGTTCTGTGTTACAGTGCTGTTCTGCTCTCCAGTTCATCTTTCCTGCTGGACTTCCTCGGCACAGCTGTCACTCACTATCGACTGGTGACGTCACTGCATATATCAACAGGTGATGTAACTTGGTGATGTCATTTGGATCTGTGTTGTTGTCATGTGACTTCATTATGTTGCGATAGATCAAGCCATGACTATTATTATAATACCAGATCCAGAGTTTAGATCCTGCTTACTATTCATTTATCATCTTGTGCTTATTTTAAAATATTGTTAAAGTCTGTTGATATAATAGGTCACATCACGGCTGAAGGGTTTTGTTAAACGGGACATGAAACAGATTAACTCCTGTAACCCTTTCAGTCGTGACTTATTCATGATGCTTGTTAATGTGTGTTTTCTTCTCTTGTCCTGCAGCATTTAACTGTCTGGCGGTTCTGGGGGTGTGTGTAACCTGTTTGTTTGTGACTAAACACAACCTGCAGCGTGGGAAACACGACTCACGATCGGACCGAACAGAAAGTAGCCCGTCTGGGCTGCAGGCGTCTCCAGGAGAAAGTTTATACATCGAGCTGTTAGGCCTGATCTTCTCTATTATGGCCTGCGCTTTTGCCCTGAAGGGTCGACCGGAGCCCGTCGCACCCCGCGACTATCTGAGCGTGGACACGGAGGACAGTGAAACAGAGCCTTTGATTGGTGGAGCTGAGCTGGAGGAGGAGTGAACGGACGTAAGAGGTCCACTTGATTCGTTCTTAATGTCACATGACAGGAAACTAATGCACAATGAGACTCAGAGACACTGACACGCTTCAGTTCTTCATCTCAGGAATATGCAGATCTTTCTGGCACTTGGTGTTAGCAGCACAAAGGTCATGGGTTTGATTCACATACTGATATAAATGTGTAGATTGAATGCTTTTGATAAATGTCATTTTAATGGAATCTAAATTCAATTGGAAACGCTCACAGGATGTTGAATTACAGCTGAAACAGGAATTACTGAATTAAAAGAAATTGACATAAATTAGAAAACATGAAAAATAACAAATTGCAATAGTACATTTGTCTGCTTAATTCCTGATATCTAAATATCTAAATATATATAATATTCAGATATAATGAAAAATATGTGTATATATCTATAGGTTACTTTAACAAAATTTTAGATGGTATTTCATGTTTTTGGAAATAATTCAAATGTTGCTTGAAAACATATTTATGGGTAGTTTACACTGAAAAAATTTCTCTGAATGTCAACCAGGTATAATTTATAGTTCAAATTCAACCCTGAGTTCTGTTTCATTTTAGAAAGTGATCAAATCTGGAAAAAGTGATAGAAATCTGAAAACATATCTTAATCCAAATACCAATAATAATCCAAAACAATGAATATTTCTATTACTCTTTTAAGAAGTGAAAATGCAAGTTGTTGTAAATGCAGTTCTCTTTACATGAACTGATAACAGTGGAATTATAGGACGCTGAGCCTCTGCTGTGCCTTAATCTCTCACTTCTCTCTTTAATTAGATACTATCCAGTGTCTCTCTCTCTCTCTCTCTCTCTCTCTCTCTCTCTCTGTCTCTCTCTCTCTCTCTCTCTCTCTTGTCTCTGTCTCTCTCTCTCTCTCTCTTGTCTCTGTCTCTGTCTCTCTCTCTCTCTCTCTCTCTCTGTCTTTCTCTCACTTGTCTCTCTCTCTCACTTGTCTCTCTCTCTTGTTTCTCTCTCTTTCTCTCTCTCTGTCTCTCTCCATGAGCCCTGCCTCACCACCTGCTGTCACATGACACCAGCCCCAAGCTCTAGTTGGATGGCGACCATCGCCATAGTAACCTTGAGAAGTTGTTGATGTCACTGATGAATTTGTGAATGGAGAGAGAGAGAGAGAAGATAAAGATCCAACAATAGATTCCATCATTTTATTCTGTGTAGTCAGTTGTATAAGCAGTTATTATTGATGTTGTCATGGTTCTAGTGTTTGTGTGTGTGTGAGTTATGCATGTCAAAACCATCATTAATAGTAACTAAAGCACAGCGTATGAGAATGACGAGTGATATTCACATGTTCTCATTACACTGATGGGGCCTGTATGTATGTATGTATGTATGTATGTATGTATGTGTGTATAGATTCTCTCTGCTGCTAAAGTCTTAAATGTTTTAAAAGCAGTGTATTGATTTGTTTTCCATTAGTTTGTCAACCAACAATTATGATTGTTTACGGCTGTTGACCTGAACTGTAGGTGTAAAAGTTTTAAAAGTGTTTACTTGAAGAAAAGACTCATTTTGCTTTTTATTGTATTTTTACTGTATTGATGTGCAACATTTAGCGTTCCCCATTAAATCTCACTTTAAAACCATGTTGTTGACAGCAGGTTGTCAAATATGTGCACATGTTTTTTTTAATGCCTTTCTTTACAGATTTAGATGATTTGAGATAGATGGATGAGTGGATTATATAAAGATAGATAGGTGAATGGATGGACGGATGTGTGGGTGAATGGATAGATGGATGGATGGATGGATGGATGGATGGATGGATGGATGGATAGATAGATAGATAGATAGATGAATGGATGGACGGATGTGTGGGTGAATGGATAGGTAGATGGATAGATAGATGGATGAATAGAAGGGTGGATGGAAGGAAGGATAAGTAGATATGTTGATGGATAGGTAGGTGAATGAATGGATGTATGGATAGACAGATGGATGATAGATGCAGTGTTGAGATGCTCTCAGCTACAATAAGACTAACATGCATGGGCTGGGTAGCCGAATACAAGTGGGCGGGGCTGACCGTCTCTAAAGGGGCGGGGCTGAGGTGGGTGTGTCTCTCAGCTGATGCGCGCCTCTCTCTCTCTCTCTCTCTCTCTCTCTCTCTCCCTCCATCACTTCATCTCTGTCGCGGGCGGAAGCGCATCGCGTACTTTCACACGTTCATTTACGCAGAGCCTGATCGCGACGCACGGAGCGACGGACGGATCATATGAGACAGTGAGTATCTGTGGAGTAACGGCGTGTCCGCCGCACCGCGACGCGCCCGTGAAAGGTTCGACGCGCTGACGCTTGTTATCGCTCGCTGATGCCGTGCTGCTGCTGATGCTGATGGAGGGATGCGGATGCGGCGGTCCAGGAGGCTTCTCGCATCCTTTTGCATGAGCGGTAACGCGCATTATGTAATGGTGATGTATGTGTGGTGTTATTGGTGTAGTCGCTTGAACAGCGTGTCTCTATTGTTGCCGCGTTGCGTTTGCTCTTCTTCAGCCGAGGCATAAAGCATTTTTATATGCAGTGTTTGTGGATGCATTTGTCGGGTTAGTTGCATCGCGAGGCCTGCGAATGTTGCGTTAATTCATGACGTTAAACGCTTGTAAATACATGATGTGCTGCTCTTGTGAAGTGCTGGTGCTCTTTTAGTGCATTTATTGAGCTGTTGTGATTCTGATGTCATATGTAAAGCATGGGGGGGGGGGCTGTATGTGTACAGGCCTCTGGATCCTATTTTAACAGACAGGCTTGATTTTCTCTTCATTTTAATGTCGTTTTCAATGTCCTGCACTGTAACGTGCGCGTCGTGTTGCTGATGCAGAGCGTCATTGCGTGTTTACAAATGGATGTGCATTTGTCTTTATTCACACAAGTGTGTGTGTGTGTGTGTGTTAATTCTGGCGTCACACCGTTTGTGTCATCTTTATTGTATAGTCAGGAGAAATGCCATAAATCTTGCGTTATTGATGCAGTGTAAATGTCGCATCTCTCTGTTGATGGATGTAAGATATCAGAGGTGATGCATTCAGCATCCTGACAGTCTTCAGCATCACACACACGATGTGTAGTGAGATGTGTGTGTAAGGCTTTAAATATATGAAGCATGTGAGCGATGATGTAATGCTGTGAGTGTGGTGCACGTGCCCGCGGCGCGCTGCTGGACAGCTCGCGCTACTGCAGCACTGCTGCATGCATGCACTGAGCTCTGTAAACATGCATTCACTAAGTAAGCAACCTGTTAACAATCTACTGCATTATGTGCATGGATGGATATTTATGCATTTGTTCATAGTGACTCACAGTGCATTCAGTCTATCAGCATGTGTGTTCCTGGGATTCAAACCAATGGCCTTTGCACTGCCAACACTCTTATCATTTCATGTTAAATATTATGTTGTGAATGCTGTTTAGTGTTTCAGATAATGAATTCAGTTGACCATCTTTGTGCTCGTCCAAATCTGGACTCAAATGCAACAAACTTTAAGTTAAGAAAGTAATAGGTAGGCAATTCCAGCATTATGGACGTCAATCACAACTTAAAATATGAATTCTTACAGAATGTGTTTATTATCAATATATTCAATCATCTGATTATATTTTACTAATATTTACTAATATGTTTTCATATTTCTGTGACTTAAAATACACAAACCAGAAGCAATAACACCCAACAAATGAAGAAGAGATGACTGTCAAATAGAAAAATCATGATTTAAACAGAAACAAATGCTTTATAAACTTTAAGAGAGACTCACATGAGGATTTAAACCATCTGAACTATCTGTGTGATGAAAACCTTTGATGTAAAAAATCGTAATGGTAAAGTAATCTGGACATGAGTTATTTTGAATGTTAAGTTTACTGCTGTAAAAATAAATCAATGTCCCACATTTTAAATTGAGGAAGTCAGATTTTATGTAAATTTTCTTCTGTTCACATTTTCATTCAAAACCAGAATGGTGTCATATGTAACTGTTTGCTGTAAATTGAACTTCACGTCATGTTTGAATTGTTTTTGGATAATGTTTAACTTTATAGATAATCTGAGATATTGTTTTCATCAGGGTGCGGCGGAAGCAGATCCACATTTATGTTTATTTACACACAGACTGCGTGTGACTCTTTCTCATGACAAAACTTTTTATGAATTTACTTACTTTCATTGGAAAATCAAGTTTTTTCAGATTTTTGAGAGATCTGGTGAATGTTGAACTTGAAGAGGACGTTTTATAATTCTTGTGGGACACAAGTGTGTTGTTTGTTTACAAACAGAATACCTTTCTTTTCTATTGGACCGTTAGCATAAAATGGTTTTAATCTATATGGAAAGTGATGCTACAAACTGAATTTTATACCTCTTCATGATGTAGTGTGTATATATTAACCTGTGTGTGTGTGTGTGTATATTTGTGTTGCAGTGTGTGTGTGTGCGGCCCGGCTCACGTTCCCTTTATGCCCAGATGTGCTGCCGTTGAGGGTGGCGGAGTGAAGCGCTCGAGGCTCCTGGCATGGGCAGCGTAGGAAGCGGGGCCTCCAGTCAACGGCCCATCACCATGCGCAGCGTAGGCACCCGTACCACCCCGAACGGCCCCCTGGCGGCCCCTCCGCCTCCCAACTCGGCCCGACGCCGCCTGGACGACCGCAGTTTTAGCGCGGACCGCATCCCTGCGCCCAGCACCAAGGCCAAGGGCGTCTCCGCCGACGAGCGCAGCTACAACGCCGTCGCCGAGAGGGATTACCACGGCAACGCTCGCAGCCACGCAGACGCAGAACGCATGACGGCGGCTCACAACGCTAACCGACAGCAAACGGTCAATGGCGAGAGGCTGGTGACGAACGTGGTGTTCTCCAACGGCGGCTCACGGAGGGAAGGCCACAGGAGAGGAGAGAGTCTGGATTTGTGCGGAAACAACGTAGTGCTCACGACAAACGAGAAAAATGTCAGTCATCAGCCTCCAGCACAGCACAAGGAGAAGAACAAAGCCAAACCCGATAATCAAAACCCACCAAACATTCTGCCCGTCTCTGGAAAACTGGAGCATGCACAGGTACGGTAACAATGATTCATCTCTCGTGTGGTTTGATGTGAACATTTTTATTTAAATCTCATTTTTCATTTCCACAGACGAATGACTCTCTGGTGCGCCCGTCAGCCTTCAAACCCGTGGTGCCCAAGAGCTTTCACTCCATGCAGAACCTGGTGTGTCCCCTTCAGACCAGCTCCGGCACGAGCGGCGGTCCGGGCAGCAGTGGAAGCGGAGGCAGCGGAGGAGAGAAAAGCGGGCCGAACCCGTCCGGAGCGCAGTGGGATCAAGACAGTCCCGGCAGTCGGGGAACGCACACGGGAGCGGGCAGGGCCGGACAGGGCAGTCTGTCCGATTCGGGACGGAACTCGCTCACCAGTCTGCCCACTTACACGGGGTCGGGGTACGGCCCTCCTCCCGCTCTCGGACCGCTCAGCGCCTCCACCAGCCACATCAACAGGCTGGGCACCGTCGCCCTGGATAAGCCGGGCTATCAGAACGGCATCAGTGCGTCTGACAGCGGCCGATCTTCTTCAGGCAAGAGTTCCTCATCGTTTCAACGTCTGAGTCACCTGAGCGACGCTCCCGGACCTCTGAGACCTTCTCCATCCTCAGACGATCTCATTCAGGACCTGGAGGACCGGCTGTGGGAGAGAGAACAAGAAGTAAGTGACCTGAGAACATTGGCACGCTGTTATTATTAACAATACTTCAACATCTAAACATCCTTATCTACACTTATTGATTATTGATTTCAGACGAATCTAACAGGATTTTATGAAGTTTATGCTTAAAGCAAGAAAAAGCTGTTTGCCAAATGAGTAAAAAGTAATAAAAGCAAGACATCACATCTTGTATTTGAAGTGATAACCTTTAGAATAGATTTGGTATTTATAATTTGCTTTGGATAAAAGTGTCTGCTAAATAATTACGTATATATGATAAATAAATACATTTTGTTTAAAAATGTTTAGATAGTAAGAAAAAGTTTTTCCAGTGTATTTAAACTGTATTTAAAATTAATTAAAGATGTCAATTTTCTGTTTATTTGCTTAAATATTTATGAGACTGTTTGGTTTGTGAAACTGTAATTCTGTCATTTTGTTTCTTGTGTTTTAATGTTTTTTTATATTGAACTCACCTGATGTTTTCTGTGTGATGGACGGCTGGATTTAACATCAATTCACATCAACATCAGTAAATTAAACCATGAAACTTGAAATGTTATTTAGATCATCGTGTTCAAATTAATCTGGATGTGAAACATGAATAAAAACCTCTAAATAGTGTGATAGAAAAGCAGGATACAATAGTTTCATCATGATTTCATTCTTGTGATGTGTTTCTATTGGTTTTGAGAAATAATATCGATCGTGTGATCAGACACAAATGCACGTCTGTAAGCGTGTGGGCCGGTCGCACGTGCTCATCTCCTCCCTGCTCTTCTCGCAGGTCCTCCACATGCGACGGAACCTGGATCAGAGCGAGGCGGCCATCGTGCAGGTGTTCGAGGAGAAGCAGCGCGTGTGGGAGCGGGAGATGGAGGAGTTGAGACAGAATTACGCCGGACGGCTGCAGCAGGTGACCCGCCGGGCTCAGAGAACGCAGCAGGCCCTGCAGGCGCAGATCAGCCGTCTGCAGCAGGACAAACGCAGACTGCAGGACGAGATGACTCTCCTGCTCGCTCAGAGAGAAGAACTGGAGAAGAAGTGCTTGGACTTCAGGAAGGAGCAGGCCGACATCCTGCCCAGACTCGAGGAAACCAAGTGGGAGGTGAGAGACTTTACATCATATCAAAGCAGAAAACCAAAAGTGATGAAAACATTAAGAATGATTCATGAGGACAACACTTATATCATCTCTCTAAGAACTTATTTCATTGATATATATCATGTCTGTTTAGACCGCACAGGGCCATTTGACTGTTTCGTTTCTCATGATCTTTAAAATCTTCTGGTCGTGTGAAATGTAGGTGGAGAAAAATAGAACTGTGTAATGATTTTAGTTTCTTTCATTACAAATAAAGCAAAATTAGTCAAATGTTTTTGAAATGATTTAAAAGAAATGAACCAATAATAGGTCAGATTAGATGAGAATGAACTCAATACTGTTTAAAAAGAATTTCTGACTGAGAAAATGACAAACTCTGACGATGATCAAATTGATCATAGTTCTGATTTATTTTGATATCTGTTTGGGATTTTTTTATTCAGAACATAAATCACAAACCTACATTTGTGTTATTTCATATCTTTGATGAGTTATTATAAAATGTGCAAAAAAATAATCCTTTCAACTTGAAAAGACCAATTATTACAAACTCTAACATCAGCATTTAGTCATCTGCGTTATCTTTTATTAGAATATCTCTGTAACGTCTGCTACTGTTACAGATACATGAAATGGTTTCTGATCCGATGGCTCACAGAATCTTGTGTGTGTGTGTGTTCAGGTGTGTCAGAAGGCGGGTGAAATCTCTCTATTAAAGCAGCAGTTGAGAGAGAGTCAGGGCGAGGTGACCCAGCGGGCGGGTGAGATGGTGGCGTTAAGAGGACAACTGAAAGATCTTAATGCTCAGCTGAGAGAAAGAGAAGAAGCTGAACTCAAACTGAAGGAGTCTTTCTGTACTAAAACACTGGAGCTGGAGCGCTGCGAGGCTGATCTACAGACCATGCTGGCTGAGGTATTCATTCTCTCATCATTAACTCATGACTTTATTTCATCTCAACTGAACAAATCATTCAGAAGAAATTCTTCTACAAGATCCAAAATGGTGAGAGTAAGATGCACTATTTATGTGTTGGTTTTGGTTTTAATTTAGCCAAATAGTTTTCTCTCACAAATATAATATCATTTTGATTCAGAGGAAATTGTTTAATCCGCTGGAATTATTATAATTGAGAGGATAACATGATGGTATCTTGATATTTTAATTTATTTGTTTGTGTTCAACTGAAGAAAGAAAGTCATACACATCTGGAATGTAAAAATACTATTTGTGTTGAATATTTAAAATAAACAAAATGTAGAAAGATGTGACATCATTTGAACCCATTTTCTCAGTTGTTGACACAGATTGTGGCTATATTTTGTAGTATTTTTATTTTACCATTTTTTGGGTTTATTTATTTTAAAAATAAGGGGGTTTCATGATGTCATAGAAGAACCATTTTTGTCTGTGTGGTTCCATAAAGAATCTTTACCATTCACAGACGCTTTCTGTTTCACAAAACTGAGCTTTTAAGAACCTTTGACTAAATCAAAAAGCTATTTCTATGACATCACTGTCAATGTTCACAGATCCTCTTAATAATAAATGAGCTCTATCCATCTCTTTCCTTCATTCTTGCAGGTCACAGTACTGAGAGACAAACTGAGCGTGTTCGAGATGGAGGTCACGCGTCTGAAGAAAGCCCTCAGTGAACTGAGCGCTGGCGGTCGCGCCGGCGAGTCCAGTCCGGCCGAAATGGGGCAGCTGGTCGTGTCCCGCAGCCGAGAGCGTCTTCTCTCTCCCCTCGGCTCTCCGGAGACTCCCGCGCTCGCCCTGCCGGCTCCTGACCCGCTGCTCGCCCTGCAGAGCGACGACTCAAAGGTCCAGTGGCAGGAGTCGGGTGACATGCGGCGACAGCTGGAGCGTCTGCAGGCCGAGCTGCGCGTGGAGCGACAGCAGCGGGAGCGACAGGCTCTCACCTTCGCCCAGGAACGCCAAACCTGGCAGGACGAGAAAGAGCGCGTGCTCAAGTACCAGGCGCAGCTGCAGCTCAGTTACGTGGAGATGCTGCAGAAGAACCAGGCTCTGGAGGAGCGCGTGGATAAGCTCGCCCCTCCTCCCCAGGCCTCGCCCGCCTCTCCGCCCGCCTCGGCCTCGCAGGAGGTCCCGACATCCGTTTCCGTCTCCATATCGCTCACCTCTCCGACTCCTCCGGTGGAAGACAAGACGCTGCCCGAGCTGCACCAGCTGGCTCCGCCGTGGCCGGTTCCCACTCGGCTGGAAAGGATCGAGTCCACGGAGATCTGAACGTGAACTCTGCGATGCAGTAAAACCCGTAAAGCCCTGATTACGATAGCATTCAGTACAATCCAAAAAACAAACGGTGACCGTACAGCTTCCGAGGACTGTCCAAGGATGCCCTGCTCGTGTTGGGCAGGCGTTTGGGTTGAGAGCCGGTTTGTTGGTGGGTTATGCGCACGTGTGGCCTTATTAGCTGGTGGGTTGGGTTAGGGTGTAGGAGCTGGCCCCAGATCAGTCGCCAAGGGGAAAAACACGACTGGATTTAACACTCAGGGGTTGATAGAGGCGTAAAAAACCAGACCTGACTGTTTGAGCGTTTAGC
Source organism: Beaufortia kweichowensis (assembly GCA_019155185.1). NCBI lineage: Eukaryota > Metazoa > Chordata > Actinopteri > Cypriniformes > Gastromyzontidae > Beaufortia > Beaufortia kweichowensis. The sequence continues at coordinate 21,798,980 of CM032795.1, forward strand.
CTTGGAGTGTGTTTTCAACGGAAGGGTTTATGACTTTTAAAGGTGAAGTGTGTCATTTCTACAACACTAGAATTGCCAAATGTGAACTAAAAATAATGACTGTTTTAAAACCTCCATCTGCCATCGGTTGAACTGTGTTTACATGTTATTTTACATATACGTGGAATGTGAAATGAAGTGTGTGAATAGTATATGACAGACTTCACCTTTGAAAACTTTTTGTCCTATCAAACTGTTTATGATCATTACAATAGTGTTACTTTTAATTGAGAACAATCAAAACAACAGTTATGAGATGAAAACATCTCCCGTGGTGCTTAAACACAACACAGCATCAGTTTCAAATACAAGGACCAAATGTTAGTGTCGGTCTGCTCGGGATGAAAACAAACTTTACGCAAGCACACGTATGTGTAAACCTGTACAAACTAAAAGTGATAGTTCACCCATTATTTATTGTGGTTTATAAACCTGTATGTGACTCTTTCTTTAGTGGAACACAACAAAAGATATTTGAGAAAAGTCTCGGTGGTTTTGTGTTCTTTCTTCAAAATATCTTCTTTTGTGTTGTGCGGAAAAAAGAAAGTCATACCGGTTTGAAATGAGGCATGAGGGTGAAAAAATAATGAAAGAATGTTCATTTTGGGTGAAATGTCACTTGTCATCTGTGCCATTAAACATGCTTGCGTACAGTGCGTTTCATGTCCTAAGGCCTAGTGCGGTACAGAAGCGCTCAACCCTCCTGCTCCATCACCTGAAGCAGCGGTGGAGGACGTACTTTTATTTCAACTCAGAACATACTGTATCACCTGAATGTTGTTTTTGCCCTTTTCTATGTTTTGAGCAATGTAGAGTACAATAGACAGAGAGATGAAGATATTAAATATGTGCTTCGGTCTCAGACCATATCGCTTTTAAAGGACTCGGTTGTTGTGAACAACAGCTACAGAATGAGCTTTGGTTTATGAAGCCGCCCGACCGGCGGCTGAGCCAAAATTGCACAGAGGGCGACCGGTGGGTCTTAAGACCATGAGAAGAATTAGTGATTATATTGACTTTACATTCTTCCAAAAAGAGCATATAATACGTGTCCGTGTATACTTACTGAAAGTATCATTTAGAATATTTGACTTTAAAAAAGATGAATATGCAGTAGATTGAAGTGATCATTTAAATGTTTTGGAGTAAGTGCACAGTGCACATAAATGATGTGGAAATATTTGACTGTGGTAGATTGAGGATGCAGATGTTTGGATGTTCTGAATAGCATACTACCATACTACTTTTCGAGCATGTTAAAAATGCAAAAGAGTTCTTTTTATTGCTTTTATGATAACTGGGGTACACTGTTTGAAAAGTAATGCTAACTGAATACATGTTTCATGTCCTGTGGTCCTGCGGTGGATGACTGGTGTCCAGTTATCATCTCAGCAATCAAACTGGTTTTGCATTGTAATCAAAAAACTGTTTTTGTAACTAGTCATATACTTTGCATCCTATGAATCATCCAGGTTTGATTAGGGTGAGTAGTATGCTGTTCCGAACACAGCCAGAGATTTTGACAAATTTACTCACGGGAGAGACAAAAGTGGTTCGCTGTTGTAGTGGTGACATTTTACAGAACACCTTTTGTCACAAAGTCTTTAAAAATGTCATGAAATGAATCTTTGACCTTTGCCCTGCTGGTTACCTTGTAAACCCTCAACATTTTCTCTCCTGTAAAGCCAATGGGATATTTCTATATGAAACTGTGTTCGATTTGGTCACAGCACAGACGAGCCAGTTTTACTCTGTCTGTGCTGAACATAAAACAAGCACAAACTATTTGCAAGCTTATAATTCAGCCGCAGTCGCAGGTTTATTTATTTGCCACGACGTTACGCTTTAGAAACGCAATAGAAAGATTGACGTGGAAGACTTCGGCCGTACGTGTCTCGGCTCTTGTATGTTTTCCTGACGCTTGTGCCTCTTAATTTCCGTCATTACTAGAGTGATGCCATTTTGATGATAATCAATCCAGATTCATGCCACTTTATGACACTAGGTGTAAAGAGATGAGATGAAGCTTTAGATGGACGCCACACCTCTGCTGTCTTTGGCCGCATTTGCTGCTATGTGCTTCTGTTGTGTCCTGCTGTGTTCTTGGTAGAGACGAAGGCAGTCGACTGCATGTAAATATCACTGTTCCTTATGTGTACAGAACTTATTCTATCCAAATATACTGAGCTAATGCGTGTGAATACTTTTGTGAAGTAATGAGACTGACATGTCAGCTTTTATTTTTCAAACTATTATTATAGGAATATAATATACATATATAAATCTTAAATCCTTCGATCGGCTATATTACTGTAAAGTCATACATTCAAGAGTCCAAATGTCTTTCTGTTATATTTATCAGTTCTTGAAATGTATGGGTGAGCCAAACGCCACTGAGGTTTTGTAAACATTCATTTTTTCTTTTTTTTTTTTCAGAATTTGCTTGGGAAAAGCATATCTTAGCAAATATTAATTTAAATAATAAAGATGTGAATAAGAAAAATAAACATGGGGTTTCTCGTCACTGTTTCACCTTTTTGATGATGTAATCCAGAAGTTACATAAGACATTAAATATGACTTAAAGCATTACAAAAAAGTTAAAGACACATCCATATTTAAGGACACATACACTGCAGATAGCATGTGTGTGATGAATCATGTTGTGTACATTTATTTCACTAATATTCATTTATTCTGTTTGATATTAATTAATAAGAATCATACAGTACCGGTCAAAAGTTTAGACATAATTAACAAAAATGTTTTTATGATCTTAAAAAACTTTTATTCTGAACGTGTACATTTCAATATTTGAAATTACTTTTGTACTTTTGTGCTGTTTAAAAAGCTTTCCAGGTTACAGTTATGATATTGGTTATGATGTGTTTACTCATTTAAAATGTGGAGATAAAATGTACACAACAGACAGTGTTTTTAAACCTTGGACTGGTACTGTATGTTTAATGAGTGTTTACGTGAGAAATTCTGCACTCGTTTTTATTATCGCGATACTTTATGTCTCATCTGAGCCACCGTATCGTCATGCGCCATCCACTCCACACACACTCTCTCATGCGCTTTATCAATGATTTTAAATACTAAAACTTAAATGATTGAATAATCATAAGTGTCTTGAAGAATACACAGGCTGAATGTAAGTTTATCATTTTTCTGTTCATTTGATCTGTGTGTGGATTTAAAGTGTGTTTAATGTTTAGTGATCAGCGGTGCTCGTGCTGTAAAGGACGTTCGGGCACTAACGCCTGTTTCGTTACAGACGTTTCGTCACACTGCACGTGCTTTTAGTGATTTTACTTCTCACAATTTTATTTAAATAAACACTAAATAAAAATCAAAGAAGCATATAGGGTTTACAGTGTTAAGGTTTGGGTCTCAGGAACACACACACACACACACACACACACACACACACACACACACACACATACATTGAATGCTCGAATGTGCCGTAAACGTCATCGTACGTTTACTGTCATGTAAAATATGACATTTAGTTATTGAAAATGAATTCAGTTCGTTTTGTTTGGCGAAACGTCTTTAACAAATAATTAATTGCTGCTTTTTAAATGTTATTATGTGATGACATTATGTGATGACGTAATATCTACATTTCATTTAAATGAATGTAATGCTTTTTAAAAACAAATCTGCCTGTGATCTTTTTGAAATTTACAATTAACAAAGGATAATAGATTATTAACAATATTGTTTATTGGAAAAAAAAATATTTGTCAGATTCATTGTATTTTGCATTATGAACATTCTGAATTAAGGCAGAAAGTCAGACAGTTGTTGAAATACAATAAGAGAATGAAACTATACAATCAATGTAGATTTGTTTGCTGAAATGATCTGGTTTAGATTCATTTTATCACATAAATTTAAGTTAATGCTAAAATCTTCAGGTGACTCAATAAATCTGAGCTCAGTTTGTGACATTAAGATCTTTCTCTGTATAAATATTTGAAATGCAGAAAACGTAGGCAAAAGTTTCCATTTCCTCTTAATTTGATCTTTTATTTTAGCTAATATGGTCCAGTTATGTTTGCTTCTATTACTTTAGTTTGATCACAAGAAAATGTAGCTAAAAGTCAGTGTTTATTCAGTATTCGTAGAGTACAGCGCTTATTTCTAGTTCTAAATCATTCAGAGATGTAATAGAAGTATGACTTGCATGTTCTTCTGAAGTTACAGTTATTTCTCTGTTGATATTTTAATTAAAATATTATTGATCATCTTTTTAGTGTCTGGTGTTGATGTCTGCGACGTTGCGGTTTCATCATGAGGCAAAGAGACGTCTTTGTGTCCACTTACAGCAGCGCATCTGCATCTTCAGAGCTCAACATCTCTCATCAAATACTGAAGATGCAGAACCAAAGAGAGAAGAAAAAGAGAGAGCGGATCAGACGAGCAGCACACTGGTGTACAATCCCTCCGCTTACTACCGCTCAAGAACAGCTCATTCTTCTGTCCCGGGCCGTTATAATGCTGAGGAGGAACCGTACTCCAGTGTCCCCTTCAACCCTGCTTACAGACAACACAGTAACCCGTACAGTATTAGCTCGTCCCGGCGGCTCTCCAGCGCTAAGAACACGCTGTTAAACCTGGCCTTCAGTAAAGCTGGATCCAACACAGGACCTACACCTTCCACACGCATTCCCAAAGATCCAAGCATCAGAGGTGACCCACGCGCCTTTCAGAGATGCCGACCCGAGTACGGCAGTATGACCCATGACCTCTCCCGGCATCCGTCTGCTATTGACCTCAATGAGGCCATGTTAATTCTTCAGAAAGTCAGCGTTCTCAAAAGCAACATGGGAACCTCAGATGTCGCTCTTTTCCTGTGCAAACTCAGCCAGCTGCCCAAAGAACGGACTGCGGTCGTCAGAGGTGACACGCGATTCAACATGCTGCTGCGTTACAGCGTTGAAAGCCTACAGACCTTTACGCATCTACAGCTGCTTGACGTGATAAGAGCCTTCGTGAATTTGGGATTGCCTCATTCCCATGGCGTGTTGGGATTATTCGAAGGTGAGCTTTGCAGAAGAGCAAGCGAGATGGAGCTGGGACAGTTGCTGCTCGCCGCCGACTTGTGCCGCTGCCTCGGTCGATCCGTTCCTCAGTATCTGGAGAGACTCTTTGATAACATCGGCCGATACTTTAACCAGATGGGTCCAGCGGAGCTAGTTCAACTATTGTACATTGTCGGAGAAGGCCGGAGAGGTCCAGATACCCTCATTCAGCCCATTGAATCATTACTCATGCGTCACTTAAACCACCTGAAGGCTGAAGAATTAGGTGCTGTTTGTTTAGGCCTCTTTAAATCACAGATCCGGCTCTCTGAGAAAGCAGCTCGCAGGCTTGTGGATAGTGCGCATGCTGTGGTCAAGGACATGAGTGATTTTGCAATAGTGAATGTAATGAAATTTATGCGATTTAGTTATCTGGACCATCTCGTGTGGTTGGAGGCCATGGGATCTGAGATACCTCTACGTGCCTCACAGATGGGCGTTCAGGGACTCATGCACGTCGTCTTGGCCTGCTCCGCTCTGCACTACCGAGACGATCGCATTCTTCTGGCCGTGGCTAAACGGCTGCCCGACGTCATTGTGCACTGCAGAAGTAAAGATGCTGCCAAGATGCTGTGGGCCTTTGGTACGTTAGGCATCCAACCCAGCCAATGTCCAAACCTGTATTCCTGTCTCACCGCTATCTTACGTGAACGCCAGGCTGAATTTCATCGATATCCTGAACATCTGCTGACGGGTTTGCTGGGTTTAGCTTTTGTGGGTCAGTTCCCACATGACTTAATTAACCTGGTGTTGAGTAAAGAGTTTGCTAACAGAGCCTGCGCTTCACAAGAGCTCGAGTTAAAAAAAGACTTATTTACCTTAGATGGATCTGTAGGTCTGGAGTTGCCCAGGTGGACAGGACCAAGATTGAGTGACTCCATAAGAACCGAAGTAACAAAACAGTTGTGGGATTTCGCTCGGTCAGATGTTTGCCAAAAACCAGAAGTTCTCGAAGCTGAAGCCATGCTGCAGAAACTTCTGGGTGGAGAGATGTTCGTGCACAAACACATGATCTTGCCACATTTGCGTTCTATTGACCTGGAGGTGCATTTGGATCATAATGAACAACCTCTCGCTGTGACATCTGAACATCAGACTCTCTCTAAAAGCACACATTCTGCCTGGTCTCATGGCTGGGAAGACAAACTCTCTGGAGTGTCTCTAACCGATGACCTGTTAGCTCAACTCACCAACTCCAGAAAGATCCCAGTAAAGCCGTCTGACACGCCACTTCAAATCTATAAAGCTGAGCCGGTCCATGAGAGAGAGAGTATCTTTAATGTGGGTGTTGACTTAACAGACGACCTCGTGACGGCATTGACAAAATCAGGTATTCACTCATCCCATCCAGACAATTCCAAAACATCTATTGTACGACTTGCTGTTCAGGTGACAAACAGGAATCAGTATTGTTACAGGAGTCATCAGTTGCTTGGATTACATGCACTGAAAAGAAAACAGCTGGTTCTTGCTGGATATAAAGTTGTGGAGTTACCTCATTGGGAATGGTTTCCAATGCTGCGCCGCTCGCATGCGGAGAAACTCGCCTACTTACACTGCAAGATCTTCAGCTCGGTTGACTCCAAAAAATAATCTTCATTGACCAATTAGATTTTATATACATATAAACTTCTAAAAGTGGCTGTAACTTGGTCAGCCTACATCTCATGTCTCATTTATTAAACCACTGCTGCAATGTTTTTGTTTTGTTTGAATGAAATGATGTATTGTTGTATCTGTTAGTCAATAAATGATTTTACTCTACAGTAAGTGTTAGTTCTGCTTTCATAAGACAGCTTTAATTCATATGTAATGTATTTAAAGATCTATGTGATGGTCATTTTAGTGTAATGATAATGAATGACACGGCTGGTATGAGAGTTAATGTAATATTGTCAATATGGACACAGCAACAGCAGATTTTTGATGAAGAGATTTCTGCCCTAAAGTGTTTATGGTGAAAATAAACTTTTGAATGTTTGATTGTTTGGGTTTATTATGTTAACTTAAGTATGGTGTCTATGGTGCAAAATTAATCTTTTATAATAACAATTCTGATTACACACTAAGCAAATACAGATTCATTATATTGGTGTTGATACTTTTAAAGGGATAGTTTAGTCAAAAATGTAAATTCTTTTATCATTTATTCACTGTCATGTCGTATCAAACCTTCATGACTTTCTTTCTTCAGCAGAACACAAAAGAAGATATTCTGAAGAATGTTGGTAACCAAACAACATCAAACTCCATTGACTTCCATTGTGTGAATACAAAACCTTTTTTTTTTTAATCTTCTTTTGTGTTACACAAAGAAAATGAGTCAGATTTTGACCCACAAGAGGGTGAATAAATGATGAAAAAATATATATTTTTGGTGTAACTACCACTTTAAAGAAAAACAGTTGTTGTCACACACTAAAATTCAAAAGTGACAAATAAAACACTGGAGAAACACTGTATCTTTTTATGTAATACTGATAATATTTAACATTATTTATATAATCTTATTCTAAAACGCCAGAGAAACAAACCGTTTCAACAATCTAAAGTAAGATTGCATCATGTCTTATATGTTATAATGTAATTGTGTCATCATGATGAAACTTATAAACAAGTGACGAGTGTTTCATCTAATTGAATCATCATGAATAGACGAGTCACAACAATTACTTTTCATATTTTGGATCATAAAACCTTAACAACATACTTTAAAATGTGAATAACTATGTAAATAGGTCTACTCAATTGACCTCAAAGTTATTTATGCAATAATTTTGGTGAATGACAGCATTCTTACTGTCATTCCTACTGATGTCCTACAAAGCTGTGCTACTTTCATGTCCTGTTTTATTCTGTGCTCTTTTTTCTTATATATTAAAATAATGTTTTAAATAATGTTTTATGTAAATATATAACAAACTGTCTGTATATTATCATTCTTATCTCACATCACATGATTTCTTTATAATGACAGCAAGTGCTTCTCTTTGACAGTATAATACCATATATGACCAGCTCTAATGGTCAAATTAATAAAACTAATCACTATTCTGTCATTTTTTATACACTTTTAATCAGCATTCTGTGTATTCTTATAAACTTCATTCATTTTTCTTTTGTGTAAACTATATATAATATTCCTGTTCTTTGGCAAATCAAAGCCTCCTTTTATCAACGCGTGAATCTGAATCTTTACAACAGATATGTAAATAAATAAATAAATCCCTAACAAAAAATAAATCGGTTATTAATATAAATATATTATGTTTTAAATAATGTTTTATGTAAATATATAACTGTCTGTACATTATCATTCTTATCTCACATCACATGATTTCTTTATAATGACAGCAAGTGCTTCTCTTTGACAATATAATAATGACCAGCTCTAATAGTCAATAACATTTTTTATACACTTTTAATCAGCATTCTGTGTATTCTTATAAACTTCATTCATTTTTTCTTTTGTATAAACTATATGTAATATTCCTGTTCTTTGGCAAATCAAAGCCTCCTTTTATCAACGCGTGAATCTGAATCTTTACAACAGATATGTAAATAAATAAATAAATCCCTAACAAAAAATAAATCAGTTATTAATATAAATATATTATGTTTTAAATAATGTTTTATGTAAATATATAACTGTCTGTACATTATCATTCTTATCTCACATGACCAGCTCTAATAGTCAATTTTTCTAATAGTTTTTATACACTTTTAATCAGCATTCTGTGTATTCTTATAAACTTCATTCATTTTTCTTTTGTATAAACTATATGTAATATTCCTGTTCTTTGGCCAATCAAAGCCTCCTTTTATCAACGCGTGAATCTGAATCTTTACAACAAACATCTTTATATATAAATAAATAAATAACAAAAAATAAACCAAAATGTTTCAAAATTCTTGATTTCGGCCTCGTTAACATGCGGCACCTCTAAGCCCCGCCCCTACCCGGAAGACGACACACGCTCGATCCAATCACATGCGTACGCCCTGTCTGATGACGTCTCGTCCAGCAGTACGTGTGCAAATCAGCGCGAGCCAGCGTGCAGCTCTGCGTCAAATGAGCGTCTTCCAGCGCGTGTCCGACCAATGCAGAGACTCCACGATGGGGAAGCGATGACGTTATATAAAGCAGAAGAGCAGCATGTGCGTCACTTCACACCGAGAGAACAGACGAGAAACAGCGGGATAGCAAATCTTTTATTTAATACTTCAGTTATTAGGTAAGAAATAGATCTTCTTTATCTCTTAAACTGCTCATTATACTCGTTTACATATAAAAAGCGATACGATATTAATGATACAAACTGTATTTGTTGTATAGTGTGTAATAAATGGTTGGTTCGTTTTGTAAAAGAAGCTTTTAATTGTTTTTTTCTTTCTGAAATGACATGCTTTTATTTTGTAGTCGTTTTTTCCTTATACACGTTATTTAGCGCTACGTTACTAGCACGTCATTAAAGTTCATGTGTAGTTTTAAATAAGATCTTATTTAAGGAACTTTATCATCTTAAGGAATTGTGAAACATTTTGTTTTAATAAAAATCATTGTAAAAATGAAGATTTGATGACTCACGAGGTTAAACTGGAGAGCAGTTATTCTGATTGGTTATTCTGATCTTGGACCAGTATGACTACGTCACATTATCTGTGGAGATACTGTTCTTTTGTTTTTTGTATGCAAGATTCCTTATATAGTGTTTTTTTCACCATTACATTTTTGGTGGCACTGTTCAGTTTCTGAATTAAGCAGTTTTTGCTTTAAAATGTGTTGCATTGTAGCTGTCTGGACTGTGTGTCAAGTCTAATGTATGATGTTCTTGCCCTGACCTTTGACATTTATGCATCTTGTCAAGGTTTAACAGATCAGCCTGTCAAAATGCGATTGCTTTGCCTGTGTCTGCTGGTGGCCAGCAGCGTGTTTGCCGAAGAGGACGATAAGAAAGAAAATGTTGGGACAGTGGTTGGGATAGACCTTGGGACCACCTACTCATGGTAAGAATGCTTTTAGACTTTATGCATGCAAAACCAGACCTGTAAACATCTAAAGTGTGTACTAAACTGGTTGTTTCTTCAATGAATCAGTGTGGGAGTCTTCAAGAATGGCCGTGTCGAGATCATCGCCAATGACCAGGGAAACCGCATCACTCCATCCTATGTGGCTTTCACCACTGAAGGTGAGCGTCTCATCGGAGATGCTGCCAAGAACCAGCTGACCTCCAACCCCGAGAACACGGTCTTTGATGCCAAGAGGTTGATCGGCCGTACTTGGGGCGACTCTGCTGTGCAGCAGGATATTAAATACTTCCCCTTTAAGGTACACATGCGCTTACCTGTATTTGAATAGTGGTGATGCTAGACATGCACTTGTCTTAAAAGTAGGATGCTAAATGCTTGTGCTGTGTCTTTCCAGGTCATAGAGAAGAAGAACAAACCTCACATCCAGTTGGATATTGGATCAGGACAGATGAAGACGTTTGCTCCAGAGGAGATCTCTGCTATGGTTCTGACTAAGATGAAGGAAACTGCAGAGGCTTATCTGGGAAAGAAGGTAAAGTTTTTGCTAAACGCTAGCAAATGTTGATAAGGATCCAGCTCTTAGTTGCATTATAGTGAAACTTAACATCTGATTTATCTTTTTAAGGTGACTCATGCCGTTGTCACTGTGCCCGCTTACTTCAATGATGCCCAGCGTCAGGCCACCAAAGATGCCGGTACCATCGCTGGTCTGAACGTCATGAGAATCATCAATGAGCCGTGAGTATGATCACTTCTTAGACGGTCATTTTGAAGCACATCATTTTGAGATTTAATGACCATCTTATTGCTTTCACAGAACTGCTGCTGCTATTGCCTACGGTCTGGACAAAAAGGACGGTGAGAAGAACATCCTGGTTTTTGATCTCGGTGGCGGCACCTTTGACGTTTCCCTTCTGACCATCGACAATGGGGTGTTTGAGGTGGTGGCCACCAACGGAGACACTCATCTGGGAGGAGAAGACTTCGATCAGCGCGTCATGGAACATTTCATCAAACTCTACAAGAAGAAGACCGGAAAGGACGTGCGTAAGGACAACCGTGCCGTACAGAAACTGCGTCGTGAGGTGGAGAAGGCCAAGAGAGCTCTGTCTGCCCAGCACCAGGCCCGCATCGAGATCGAGTCATTCTTTGAGGGTGAAGACTTCTCTGAGACCCTGACCCGTGCCAAGTTTGAGGAGCTCAACATGGTATGAACCGTTAATCCTGTGGTGGTTCATTAAACATTTGGTTTAGTTATGAGAAAATAACAGTTGTCTTCTCTTTCCTCTCCTTGCAGGATTTGTTCCGCTCCACCATGAAACCAGTTCAGAAGGTTCTGGAAGATTCTGACCTGAAGAAGTCTGACATTGATGAGATTGTCTTGGTTGGTGGATCCACTCGTATCCCTAAGATCCAGCAGTTGGTGAAGGAGCTTTTCAATGGCAAGGAGCCGTCCAGAGGAATCAACCCTGATGAGGCTGTGGCTTACGGCGCTGCCGTACAGGCTGGTGTGCTGTCAGGAGAAGAGGATACAGGTGGGTTTATATTTGGATACGTTGGAGGAGAACCTTTGAATGATTGTCATGTCTCTTGCGAGATGGTTTATAAACTAAACTCTGTTTTACAGGTGACCTTGTTCTTTTGGATGTGTGCCCTCTCACCCTGGGTATTGAGACTGTTGGAGGAGTGATGACCAAACTCATCCCCAGGAACACCGTTGTGCCAACCAAGAAGTCCCAGATCTTCTCCACAGCTTCCGACAACCAGCCAACTGTGACCATCAAAGTTTACGAGGGTAAGCGAAGGTTTCCTCTTCCATTTTGCAAGTGCATTTTTATTTCCATGTGTCCAAATTCTCATGTTTTCACTCTTTCTTTAAGGTGAGCGACCCCTGACAAAGGATAACCATCTTCTGGGTACCTTCGACCTGACCGGTATCCCTCCAGCACCTCGAGGCGTTCCTCAGATCGAGGTCACCTTCGAGATCGACGTGAACGGCATCCTCCGAGTCACCGCTGAGGACAAAGGCACAGGCAACAAGAACAAGATCACCATCACCAATGACCAGAACCGCCTGACGCCTGAGGACATCGAGCGTATGGTCAACGAGGCCGAGCGCTTTGCCGACGACGACAAGAAGCTGAAGGAGCGCATCGACGCTCGTAACGAGCTGGAGAGTTACGCCTACTCCCTGAAGAACCAGATCGGTGACAAGGAAAAGCTGGGCGGTAAGCTGTCATCTGAAGATAAGGAGGCCATCGAGAAAGCGGTCGAGGAGAAGATCGAGTGGTTGGAGTCCCACCAGGACGCTGATCTCGAAGAGTTCCAGTCTAAGAAGAAAGAGCTGGAGGAGGTCGTGCAGCCCATCGTCAGCAAGCTGTACGGCAGCGCGGGCGGCCCTCCGCCAGAAGATGGTGAAGATCAGGGCGACAAAGATGAATTGTAGATTGACTCCATCTTGACTCTTCAGTTCTCTTGGTGCCCTCGCCCGCCTCAGATGTGGCACAGGTGTACATATTGGACTTCATGAACATTTTTGCAAGAAAATGTAGATTGTGGGGGCGACCTTAAAGCCACGTATTTCTTCTGGAAAGACTTGTGGAGTGTTTAGAAAGTTTCTTTTTTTTCTTCACTCAGGTGGAGATTTAGTCAGCCTGGTTTGAGGCTTGATGCTGCTGTTCTCAGGCAGTTTAACAGGGGGGTTAACTGTGACGGGCGGTAAGATGGTTAGGTGGGAGGGCCAGATGGGGTTCAAGGGGATGGGTAAATGTCATGTCACATACAAACGTTATTTATTGAAAATCTGGCAAGTGTAGAAGACATTTCTACTGAAATTACAAAATAAATGTTTCATACAAAATGATCGTCAGTGTTTTGTGTCTCTTAATTCAAATGTACAAAAGAATTAAAAATGTTTATAATGATGTTAGTCTAAACAACTGATGATCTGTTTAAATGCATTTAACATCAAGAATACACCTTCTCTTTGATGCTTTTCAGTTAAATGGCATTGAAGTCAAATGTTTTAGGTGTAATTAAAGGTCTCGGGCTGTAACAAAAAGTCTTAAAGTTGACAATTTGTAAAAGCTTTGGAAAGAATGTGTAAAACTAAAATGATATACATGCATTATTCAACTAATAAATTTTTTTAAAATAAATGTATATGCAAGGTTTTTAAAGTGTATAAAACAAACATGAATGGCAACACAAATCCAAGATTTTTTTTTTTAGATTTACAGACATCTTGCAAATCTTGTTATTGTTTGTCATTAACACCATATTCTGGTAGTTTTATTACTTCAGTCTGTAATGTCTGTTGAAACATCTTCAGGTTCTTAGACAAACTTCAAGTCATTCTTTGATCACAAGTAAACCCCAACAAAACTTTTTTTAAGAGAAGTTTATTTAGTCATGTAACTACTGTAACAAGACAATCATTAAATATCACACCCTGAGTGTCCATTCCTCCAAAAACAAAGCAAAGATGTTTCACATCATGTTGAGAGTTTGGAGTTGCTTGTTCTTCATCACCTGATGTCTTCACACACCAGGGAATTAAACACATGGAATGATCCAGTCGGGCAGGAGGAAGATCTCCTTCAAACTTCATCAGCGTCCATCTTTGTTTGTCTGTGACGGGTAATACATGTTATTTCTGGATGTCTTTTTTTATTTTGAAGATCCTGCTTTTAAATGTAATTCCTTAATGCAGCCACAACTACAAGAAACTAATTTAAACCAGCAAATATTGACATCTGATGTTTGCATAAAATAATAAAAGCATAATAAAGTACTTACCACACTGAAACTTATACATGGAATTTGTTGCCCCTTCTGATGTCATTCCTCCAAAGATGAAGATGTTTTTCCCGAAGGTTACAGATGCATGGGCTGCCACACCTGGAGGAATATCTCCTTTAGCTTTCACCTTCTCCCATTTCAGAGTTTCTGACAAAAGTGAGAAAATGAAATACAATCATATGAGATCCAGATGTTTGTGTTGTTATTTAGTCTCTAAAGAAATAATTCCTCAAATGACACAAACGAGTTGATAAAGTACAGCAGAATATGACTCACCCGTATCCAGTGAGAACATGTCACTGTGAAACTTTTCTCCCGCCATTCCACCATGAACGTACAGGACCGATCCCACCGCTGCGATCACGTGTCCGTGCCGTGGAGCCGGCAGCGTCCCTTTGGTCTCTGGCTGTATCCAGGACGCACTGACTGCAAACACAGAGAAAAATGTCTAGCATGTATGATGTTTATTAGCCTTGATCCCTCTCTTAAGAACATTCTCCAGGTATGTGTAGTACCTGTATCAAAAACATGAAGTTGAGTATCAGTAACAGGTGTCGCCCCAGCATCCCCTCCTGAGAAAACAAAGAGTCGGTCCCCAATACATGCTGTGCTTGTGTGATATGTTCTGGCTGTAGGTGGAGTTCCTTTCACCTCGACCGTCTTCCACAAACCATGTCCTTTTATATCATCTGTGTGAATTACAGTTGAGTTAGGGCATGTAAATGCATATTCATGTATTCAGTTCTTACTGAGCGTTTAACAACCTGATGTGTGTAAGATTTGAACACAGTTGCGGTTTCCGTTCTGTTCTGCCCCAGCAAACACCCACAGGCCCAGCGGGTCGCCCTCAGGAACAAAACTACAGTGTTCATAACGCGTCTGAAGACCGTCCCATTCTGGAATGTCCCATTCATGAGTATCTGCAAAAGGTTACACTTAATTATTCCTTTATATATCTGTCAAATGCATGAAATGCATAAGTGAATTGAAAGTATGACACAGCTTTAATACAGTTGTAAATGTCATTGCTTTATAAAACCAGTGTGTAGCTTATTAATGAATCTGATAAAGGTCAGACTTTAGTACCCAGATTTACGATGTAAGAATCAGAGAAGCTGCCATTAGGATTTGCACCACCGACTACTATAATTCGTCCCTTGCCCCCATCCTTTGAGGGCATAAACGTGCACGTGTGACCCACAGAAACACCAGGACCAGCACCTGTGGGCACCACAACATACCTGTCCACAAAAAACAGAGACAAAGACATTAAATATTAAGAACTGATAAACTAATAAAAGCAAAGAATACCAAGAAATCATTCATTCGCTACCATTGTCTGTTGTGAGGTTTCTCCTCAGGCTCGAGAACAGGAAGGAGCTCCATCAGCCTGTATGCAAGAAAACACCAGATGACCAACATCTACATTTCACTGCGACTTTTTTATTGAAATACTGTATGATGACGTCACATCCAACAGGAACCATGCAGAAAACATCCAGTTATACAACAGAAACCAAAGTTAAACTATTAAAATAGCGATGCAGATTCATTTCATAGTTATTCATCAAGAACCGATTTCATGAAGCAAAACGTTGCCATCGTTACATGAAAGCACGACGTGACGGCGAGCGTATGACGTCACTGCCGCAACAAATCAAATGTTTAACATTCACTAATAGATGCCGCATACCTTTATTAATAAATACACTGATTAATGTTTAACATATAGTCGACAGAAGCAGAATAAGGAAGGAAACGCGTGTAAAGACCACGACAGTGTGACGACAGCCGACAGGAAATAGTTTCATAATAAAAGCTGGATTCGCTCGAAAAATCTGAAATTCATGCACCTAGAGAAAACGTTTATAAATGGATAAACATTAGAAGTATATTTGAAAAATGAAAAAGAGGAATAAAGAAAATAAAATCTATCATAGTAAATAAAACAAATAGAAAATAACAATCACAAATACAGAATAAAGTTAGATTTTCTTTTGCTGTGTCCTATTATTTGTATCTACTTGTATTTTAACCCTCAATTTTATATATTTTATTCATATATCTTATTATTCTATTCACTTGTATTCTAATTATTTCCTCACTTTTTACTTTATTAGTCATAGCCATTTTACTTTTTTCAAAAATAATTACCAATGTTTTAAAGTTCATATTAGCATCCTGCCTTATGCAAGAGTTTTGCTTAGAGCTCGAACATTTGGACACATTCAGTGTTTATTGCATCATGATGGAGTCAAACCGTCAACAAACGCAAATGATCGTCATATTTTAAGTACATTACGGTCATAGAGTAGATTGCAGCTCTAGATTAGTTAATTACAATTACAATGATCTGACATGAAAACTTCGTCAAGATACTTAAAACATTTTGGCCAGATGCCCATACATAGCGCTGTGGACACACCCATCCCATACTACAACCCCGCCCACATACGCGACCACGCCCTCGCCAGCCCCTCTGATATCTCTGGCTGGAGTTCATATACACACACGAAACATCTTCAGATCCGCAGACACATTGCACTTCATCTTGTCCTGCTGATATCTGACAGTAAGGAAACATGTCTTCAAACTCAAACCTGAGCAGCATGAGACGAACTGTTGAGCAGCTCAGACTGGAGGCCAGCGTGGAAAGAGTCAAAGTAAGTCTGGCAATATAACATTATATCATTAATACACATCTAGATCTGGCCAATTCCAGCGTTATGGATCAGTCAAAGCACTATAGAGTGTTATGGATGTGGCAATTCTGACTATGAAAAGTCATGCTTTAAACATAAACAAATGCTTTAAAAACTTTTCAAAGTTCTTAATTGCATAGACAAACAGAGACTGCTCCAAAAGTAAACTTGAATTTGTGTGTAAACGTGTGTTAATGTGTTTGTGTGATGGCAGTGTTTGTTTTCCTTGTAGTTGAGTGAGAGGTAAACATTACATCATTTTACTCTTATTTAAAAGCCTGAACATTCAAGCACAATAAACTGCATTTCTTATTGGTAATCACAATAAATCACAAACATGTTTTCAAGTCAAAACTTAAAATGTAAATATTTACTGAATGTATTTAATAATAATATATTGAACCATCTGTTTATATTTTCATAATTAAAATACGCAAACCAGAAGCAATAATACCCAAACAAATGAAGAAGAGATGACTCTTCAAAGAACATCAAATAGTTATTTTATTTTAATTTTCATGTGTTCATTTTATGAGGAATATGAACTGTTATGGATGTGATAATTCTGAAAACAGCACTTTATTTGACTTTATCTAAACAAATGCTTTAAAACTCACAAAGAGAGACCTCACATGAGGATTTAAACCAGCAAATATTGATATCTGAACTATCAGTCTGATGAAAACCTTTGATATAAACTTAATTTTGTTCATGGTAATATTGACATTTGCATGGAATTGTTCTATTAATAAATGTCTAAAAATTGAGTCCTGTTATTGTGCTAGATGTTTCTAATTTATTTTCACAAATTTTACATTTATCTTAGCATGCATATAAACTAATTGAAAACACATTTGTGAAATTACACATCAAAATTGTTTGTAGCTTTAGATGCAAATTGGCATTACTTGGTAGAAGCTACACAAATTAGACAGGTACAAACATAGACATGTTGTACATCATTTCATCAATATAAGTGAGACACAGGTTGTGTTTAGTGGAAAATTAGTTTCATCATGCTCATTGTGCAGGTTTCACAGGCCGCGGCTGATCTACAACAGTACTGCCTTCAGAACGCCAGTAAAGATGCTCTTCTGGTGGGTGTACCGGCGGGCAGTAATCCATTCAGAGAACCACGCTCATGTGCTGTCCTCTAGACTGAAGGTAGACGTTCCTTTAAATGACAAACACACACAGTTCACATGGTTTCAATGCAAATATCCTGATTTTAAGTTCATTTATATTTCTGTAGTGAATATTTCATTGTTTAATTCTACTCTTTTGAGAAACATGTGGTGGTTTAATGAACAGGTTTAAAGTTCACTAGTCAATAAGTACATGAAAACAGATAGAACACGAAATTGTTTAAACTTTTGTTTAAATCGGGAAACTGTCGTGAGGTTACTCACAATCTCAGCTGCACTACAAACTCATTTAAACCAGATATTCTCAGTGGTCATATGCAGCTGTGTGGAATATTATTTTTAGGCTTACATCCGGCCGGCCGTTTAGAAGGCAGTACTGGTCAGACTCGTGTATCATCAACAGGAAGTTAAATACACAGGAATGGAGCTAGTACAGGAAGTCTTGGGGTTTTGGTATGTGATGCCACCAAGAGATTATGCGTTTTCTATTGTGTATGATGTAATACATATGGTCATCACAGATAAAGCTTGATAGTGTTTAGAAAGATTTACATATTACAACAAAGGACAATGTAAGGTAAAAAGTCCTGACGTGGCAGTACTGCAGACATTAAGATTCAGGAAACGTCTGGCATACTTCTGCTGTTGACCGCTGTGAGACTGGCTTTCTCTTCACAGTCACTAAAGACTGATGGTGGTTTGATGCTATACTTAGTTTCACATGAGATGAGATGTGTTGCAATGTCTGTGTTTGCAGTGGATTTCAGCACTGACCTTTAATTAAATGTAAACATTGAAATATAAAACAAATTAATATAATTTATGTAAATGATTGAATTTGTGTTTTTCTATTTTACAGGAGAGAGGAGATCAATGAAGGGAACACTGATGTTTTACATCACTACAGATGAAGCATCATGACATGTTTTGTGCCTAAGAAGAATAACATCTTTAAAGATGAATGCCTTATATTCCAAATATTTCTGTTGTATGTGCCACATGTATGTAACTAATATATGTCATTCATTCAGCTTTTGGTTTGTATGTGACAGAATGATATGAAATTTTGATTTACACTAATAATTAGATTTTTTTAAATATCAGAAGATATTAGTTAATTGTATCTGAAAATGAGAGAATGTGAACTGGTGTGTTGAACCGGACCAAATGGAAATAAAACAACCATGAGCAAATAACTAAATAGATAGTAAAAGTTTGCTTATGCCTGAATCGCTTTTTTGCTAATTATTAGACTCAGCTGAACAGAAACATTATTTCAGAAGTAGAGCAAGTTATTACAACTTGATGAGATATTACAAAGACTTTATTCTTCAGAATGATTTCACAGTAAGAGCAGCAATGTGACATCACATCTTCACCTCAACAGAGCTGATATATTCTCTCCTGTGCAACTGAATTAACTCAATGATAGAGTTTCCCGGGCTGATTGTAGAGATGAAAGCCCATAAGGAAAAGATCATTTATAAACAGACAAAATGTGTAAAAGATGAAGGACGTGATAGACTAAAGATGTTTCCTCTCATATGGGTAAATGAAGGACCTGTGGGCATAAAAAGACCTTGTTTCTCTGGAGATAATCTGATTAATCTGGGTGGATATGAAAAGCTCTATAACAACTATGATCAACCCGAAGGTAAAACTTGTATCTCAACTTGTAATATATGAATAGTCAGGATTCTTCTAGCAATAAAAACTACTTTATGGTGAAAATAAATTTCTTAAATTTTGGTAGTGTGTGCGTAAATATTTAGTCTGCAAAACAATACTCTAGTGTAAAGGATACCTGCTTATATTCTTGTGCATTGTTTGTCTTTCTTTTGAAACTGTTTTTACTAAGATCTTTGTGTTTCTGTGTTTTTCTGTGTGTCCATATCACTTTAATGAAAGGAAGTGTCTGTTTCCTGTTTCTTTTCATTGCATTATTTTGTAGATAATTAGACTTTCATTGTGATATTTAGAAGCTAATATAGGACGGTCATAGTTTTAATGGACTGTGTTGTGTGTGTTTTTTAGATCTGTGCATATTAATGTTTTCCTCTTTTCTCACTGTGGTACATAATGCAAATATTTGTGGCTTTGTCAATGCCTGTTGTGTAACAGCCCCTCATACACAGATATCACGGGACACATTGTCCATCAACACGATCTCCAATTCCTTTCAAAACTTATAAAAGATGTGTAAGTATGTTTAATAGTATCACTTCCCTCTCTTGTGTTCTAGTGAGGAAGTGTTAAAAAAGAACATTTTGGCCAATTATACATTTATGACTTTAAGCTAAACTGCAACATAATGAATAGAATAGAATAGAATAGTCAAGTCAAGCTGTATGCCGTACGGGGCATACAGTAGCATGACAATATCATTGTCATAAATGTAAAAATGTTAAAAAAAGAAAAGAAAATGTACCTATACATAAAACTAAAAAATACAAACTGTACAAGCTATACAGTGCTATACAAACTATACGAATGCTGGATAAATATGATAGAATAGGATAGAACAGCTGTACAATGAAATTCAGCTTTCCTTTGCATAGTACAAAAATATAGTAAAAAACAAATAGAATTTTATTTAATAATGTTTTATTATTTAATTTACATTTTATTAAATATTTATTTATTTCTATTTGTAGAGGCCATTAATAAACACATTTCGAGGCCACCGTGTGTTCTGATGAACACATGATTAAGCTGAATGTGCTCCTGCTGGAGAATCCGCTGCATTACCGCGCATGCGTACTGCGTCCTCACGCGCTTCAGTGGGCGGGGTTTGTTTGAGCGGCTGCGACCCGCTTCAGATCCGCTGTGAGAGCCGATGGGTGTGTGAGACTGCGGTACCGCACGAAATAAACCCGCGGAGAAGTCAAAGCACCGGTACCCTCCGCTGGGAGAGGAGCAGGAGGTTCGGTTCCCGGACGGGCTCTCTGCGCGGGGCGGGGGTCATGGCGCGGGACTATGATTACCTCTTTAAGCTGCTCATCATCGGGGACAGCGGTAAGAAAACACCGAGGCTTCGGGACGGGAAACAGGCCTCGGTCCGTTTACATCAAATCTCCTCGTGTGATGATTAAAACAACTGCTAGAGATGATGTTTCACACACAATACAGATATTCATTTGATATCTCATCAGCGTTTATAAATGATTTTTTAAGGACATTATCTTCCTGTTGTGCGGTCTGCTGTAATGGGCCTGTCAGCACAGATTATAGTGTAAATCATGTTTGTGGTGAAATGCTGAAATGTTGTCTTCCAGTGAACTGACAGCATGATTTTTATTTATTTTCAGTTGTTGACATGTTAGTTGGTTTTGCACTAACTATAATGCACCAGTTTTAGGTCATAAATGTCTCATTGACAATTGAGACTGTCACTTAAAATGAATCTTTCTTAAGATTTCCATTTCCTGTAAGGACAGTGAGATATCATATACTTACAGTTGACATGATATTGATATTGTCCTGCAGTAAATATGGTGTTTGAAGCAGGTATGTGAATGAATGACAGAGTAAATCTCTGATGAAGATGTCTGTCTCTCCACAGGTGTAGGCAAAAGTAGTTTACTGCTGAGGTTTGCTGACAACACATTTTCAGGTAAGATTTTCTAAATCACTGCCGTGACATTTTCTGCCAAAACCTTAAATATAAATTCTCACAGAATGTATTTATTACCAATATATTGAATCATCTGTTTATATTTTAATTGAAGTCCTGTTAATAAAGTCCAGACATCAGTATAAGCTATCAGTTCATTTATGTTTTTCCTGCTGCTGTTAAATTCATTTCTTATACTATCAGCAGCATTGCATCTTTCTATCACACACGGGACTAACTCCATTTATCCTCCTTTTACCCATTAGTGACATATCTCTTATGTTACGTGTGTTTCAGGGAGCTACATCACCACAATCGGTGTGGACTTTAAAATTCGGACGGTGGAAATAAACGGAGAGAAAGTCAAGTTGCAGATTTGGGACACAGCCGGACAGGAGAGATTCAGAACCATCACCTCCACGTGAGTGTCTCGTCACGGATGTGAAATATGTAGTTTATATCTGCTTTTTTAACAAGCTGCAATCTCTTAGATATTTAGAAAAAAAAAAGGTGAATCTGTGAAGAGATTGTTTGTTAAATCTGTATATGATTTGAGTGCCATTACAGATGTGATCACAGACGGACACATAGAGACAGAGCGACTCTTAAGCATCTCATTTCCTCTTTTAGTGAGCATAAAAAAACCACAAGATAAAGCTGCCTTCCTTTTGACAGGCTTTATACATTCTGTTTCAATATACAGAGACGTGTTTGACACATCACTTGCTTGTATGTTTGCGCTTATGCTGTTTACTTTTTTAGGTCTATCATTGATACATGATTTTAAGAAGTTGAGAACTGAAACTGGGACAATTTTGTTTATGGAAATGAAATATATTTAAATTTTGGATTAAGATATGACATGTTTTTGAGTCACGCAGAACTATTATTTTCTCACTCCTGTCAGTTGTCTAGTGTTTTCTATGGAGACACAAACTTGTGTTTAGGTTGTTTATGTGTTGACTGCTCACAAACACAGTACAACAAACTCTATTGTTGTTGGTGTTGGTGTGTTGAGCATCTCTTATTAGAGTAAATGAATTTTAGCTCATGACTTTGTTACCGGCTATGAGAAAAATGAATGAGAACAACTTTAAACCTGCTGACAAATATGAACTGTTGTTTGTTTGCAAGTAAATGATTTTTTTCAGTGAGCTCTGTGTTTGTTTAGTGGACTGTTAGCAGTTAACATCAAATAACCAATTAAACATTTTGACTTTAGAATTGATGAAGTCAAAATGTGACTCAGAAAACCACTTCCTGTTAATGTTACCATTTGCAGGAAAGTCGTAGGTCAGGAGGTGTGTTCTACACGAGCTGATGGATCAGCATTGTCTCCAAAACCATTTAGTTTGTTATTTGTATTACTAGTATTAATTTGGCACTTATTACTGATCTTTTTTCGAGCTTATCACTTGTTTGACTGGAGCGTTCTTTATGCTCATGTTTATTCTGTATGATTGTGGGAGGCTGATCTCAGATCAGGGCTCTCATTGTGTTTAGATAGTGAATAAATAAACCTTTAGACTCTTGATGTCATTGTTTTTGGTGATCTCTTTCAGGTACTACAGAGGAACACATGGTGTTATCGTGGTTTATGATGTCACCAGTGCAGAGTCGTTTGTTAATGTCAAACGCTGGCTTCATGAAATCAATCAAAACTGTGATGATGTTTGTCGAATATTAGGTACGTTTCCTTTTAGAATGAGTGACAACACATTTAAAGATGTTTCTTTATTATTGTTGTGATGTCACAGTTGTGTTTTTTCATTCGGGTTCAGTGGGAAATAAGAACGATGACCCCGCCTCAAAAGTGGTGGAGACCAATGATGCGCAGAAGTTCGCAGAGCAGATGGGGATCCGCCTGTTCGAGACCAGTGCCAAGGAGAACGTCAACGTTGAGGATGTGAGTCAAGCTCAGGTTTCTCATGTTACTCACAAGATCCTCTCTAGTTTAATCCAGATAGCATCTACTGAAACTAAATGAAAGAATGTTTGTGATATCACATTTGTGTGCATCATCATTAGCTCACAAACTTGCCGTGTAGACGGACACCTTGACAAACATAAACAGACCAAATGTTAATAATAAAACAATACGAAACATGTCAGATATAAGACTACTTTTGATATGTTACTGATGTGCTGCTCTGTATGTGTGTGTCCATCAGATGTTTAACTGCATCACAGAGCTTGTGCTAAAGGCCCGAAAAGAATCGGTTGCTAAACAACAGCAGCAGCAGCAGAACGAGGTGGTCAAACTCGGCAAGAGCAACAAACGCAAGAAGAAATGCTGCTGATGGACTGGACTCAAAACGCACAGACACTCGACCGGACAAAACCACTGAACTGACAAGAGCCAGAGAACTAAACCAACCCATGAGTGAGACAGATCATCTGTAGAGATTTACTAACCCTGAGCCCATTTGGATATTTTAGTAGGAATGGATTTAAAGCGCATCCATCCTACTTCGCTTTCTTTGTCTTACACAGAAGACACTCGGGGTACCGCACAATTTTAAAATGATGAATAAAATGTTTGTGCCACTTGTGTTGTTGTCCACTGTTCAGGTGGAATCGAGGCCAAACCTCTGCGGCGTAAACGCTGCGTTTCATCTGCCATCAGTCACGATAACAGAAGAGGAACGAGGAGGAATATTGTGACCATTTCCTCCTGCATCCATGTTCTCCAGCTCCTGTGATTGTCAGTGGTTATAGACAGTACATACGTGTCTGGAGATCATGTGTGCTGCTCTGTCAGTTACCCAGAGACTCTTGTTTTGCCTTCTGCTTCTGTCTTTCATTTTTGTAAAATTGTATTTTTTTACTAACAAAATATATGATCCAACACCGTAGCGTTTAGTGGATCTTGTGCCATTAAATAAGCGTTGATGTATTTACAGGACCTCTGTGCGCTGATACAGTCGGATCTGATGTGTATATAGAAAAGATTCTTGTTTTTTACCTAAAAATGAGAGAGCTGATGTCTGACATGTTAGGTATAGAGGAATACTTCATCCAAAAGTTAAAATGCTGTCATGATTCACGTATCCTCTTGTCATTCCAAACCAACAATAATGTTCTTTATTTTAATAAAACACTAAAGATGTTAAACTAATCTTTATGCAGTGATCACCAAAGATCATGTGATTCATGCACTCTTTTCCAAGTCATTGGACAGCACAACCTGAGCAACAAATTCTAATTCATCAAGTCGATATTTGCAGAAACTATTTATCCCTTCTGTCAAAATTATACGGGTTTGGAATGACGTGAGGGCGAGTGAACAATGACCCTTTTTTTCTGTTGTGTAAACTAACCATCTAAAGTTCTCAGTGATGGCTTGAGTTTCTTCATGTCGAGAGAGATCCGATAGAAAAGTGCAGTGATGACTCATCAGATCTCACAGAGAATGAAGATCCAGCGGTGTGCGTGTGGTGCTGATGTGGACCTGCATATAAAATCATGATAACGTTTGACTTCATGCGTTCTGCACAGATATTGGGAGAGAATTAATAGAGCAGTTCTTCACAACACACTTCCGTTACTCTGTGTGTTCATATAATTCATCACCTACATGTGATGCATGTTTGCATATGGACACTGACTCGTGTGTAAATCAGATGTTCTGGCATACACTGGAAAAGATGAATTCATTCCACCATGAATCTTATGATAATAAACATTTTAAGATGTCTTTACAGAATACTTGTCTTTATTTTTTACTTTAGTAATTGTGTTGTAACACCAGGTGGCGCTCTAATACACCAAACACATGCAGAATGATCCATATACTTACAGCAAACATTTATCATCTCATGACTACAGTTGTCTAAGCCTAAGGAGAATCGATTTAGTTCTTAAATTATATTGCCATTGTTTTAAAACTGATCTGAAGATTGAAAATGGTTGTCGTTCAGGCTTTTTTATAGGCCCCTCTGTATATTTAGTCATATCTCTTGAATCCCTCTTTTTTGTTTTGCTCTGACTGTACTTTATGAATTCTCATCATGGCTTTAGCTCCAGATGTCATCATTTGTCGCCCTGCTGGTGCTGTGACCCAAGAGGTCAGAGATGCATGTCTGCTCCATCTGCTGCGCAGACGGGTGAACCTCAGCTAAGGAGAACGGTTTGTGTTTGCTTGGACAACCACATTATTCACTACATGAACTTGAAAAGTTTGGAAAAGCAGCTCTGAGAGAAAATACAGTAATTTACATTTACATTTAGGCATTTAGCTGATGCTTTTATCCAAAGCGACTTACAAACATTAGGAGACATTAATCTACATTAAGTGTGTGGTGGAAAACTGCAGTAAAATGTGTGCGGTATGACAGTTCTTTTATTATTCTGAACGTATTTATTAATATTAGAAGTGGGTGATTATTTATACTCTTATCCTAAGGTAAAAAATGTTATATATTTATACTTCTATATTGCACTTTATATTGAAAATGATTTACATTCAAATTCTGGTTACACATTTCTGATGCATTCTTGGACTCACAGCATCAGTTAATGAGATCTGAATATTGTCATGTGTTGGATTTTAACACTCACTCAGACAGATGTTTTGACCATTTCTCATCCTCTAATTTCTCTTCCCATCACAGCTCAGGGAGGTTGTTGCCATGGTGCTCACATACATCACCAGGGAAACCAGATCTTCACAAGCCAATGAGTCTTAACAAAGAGAAATATCTGAAATATTGCTGTTCACTGCAGTATATATCACATGTCCAGTGTCATGGGAAAACGTGTGATAGTGGGAGCTGATGTGTATTCATTCAAAGTGTTTGTTCTGTCAGAGATCCAGATGTTGTGAACATACAGTAGTCTATTATATAACATCAGTCAGTAAAATCCTTTATATATCTATTTTATTATTAAATTACTTTTGGTTATTTTTCTTTCTTTAATGCATTTTAATTTTGTGTAAATTTTATTTTATACTTTAAATACACATTTTTAGCAATCAAATTAATAATGAATTAATGCATTGTCTTAGGCAAAATTATCTTACATGCATTTATGAATTTAAAAGTGAAATAAAGTGATTGATAGAGATTACATCGTAGATCAAGCTAATTTGCACGGAAGCCTTATTTTATTATATATATTTTAATTATTGTTTTTAGGAAACAAAATTTAATCTAATACTTTAGTACGAATTTTCAATTCACTTCACATTTATAGATACCCAGATTATTTGTTTTAAATAAATATAATAAATATCAATACACCTAATAAATAATTAATCATCGATATTTTAATACCGTCAGTACATTAGGTTTGTGGGTGTGGCTTAGACTAAAGCTCTGTGACGTATACCTTCCGTGAACCAATGAGCTTTTGCTCTGACGGCTGCAAGGCGCAAAATTTGAACATGATCCGGAAGTGTTGACCGTTTCCTCAGCAGTCATGTTTCACTGAACGCGAGTTACTTTAATAAAAACATTGATTTTATACATCACACATATTCACATGAACATTCGGTGAGTTTATATTTCATTTTATTTCACATGTGATTAAACTAGATGAGTGTTTTTTAAGACGAGAGCATTCACCTGTTATTTGTTACTCGGTTGTTGATGACGTAATTTTTTATAAGTCTTACAGAACATTGTAAATCTATTTCCGTAAGATATTGTAATCGTTTGCGTACAGAATTGTGTTGTTTTGAGTGATTTGTCATTGTTATGTATCTGTGTAATTCAGTGTGTTTATTGAGTGACAGTTCATTGTTTATGTGTTATGTAAACATATTACTCCAACATATAGTTTGATGACTGACATTTATGTACATTTAAAATGGGAAGTGTATATTTGTCGTGCTGAAATATGTTTTTTAATATTTTCACTATTTGACAGTTTGCTGCCATGATACAAATACAGTTGTAGACGTTTTTTACATATTCTGTGTAGATTAATATAGTCGTATTAATGACACTGCTTGACACGTGATCTATACAAACAAGTTTTATAATTGTTCATAATTTTTATAATTAGTAGTTTTATGTAATCCTCAATAATACATTTATGCATTTACAGTGCATTCAATCCATATATGGGCAATTCCATCAAAGGTTTTCATTATACTGATAGTTCAGATGTCAATATTAAAAGTTTTTAAAGCGTTTGTTTCGGTTTAAATCATGATTTTTCATAGTCAGATAAAGTGCTGTTTTTTAGAATTATCACATTCATAACAGTTCATATTCCTCATACATGAACATTAATATATAATAACTATTTGATGTTCTTTGAAGACTCATCTCTTCTTTATTTATTGGGTATTATTGCTTCTGGTTAATTTGGAATATATTAAAAGTATATTGCCTCTCAGAAACGTGTTCTTTTTTGTCACATTCATAATGCATATATATTTCCATTTTTTTACGATATATGATATGATATTTTTGATGTCTGGACTCTGTCAACAGGACTTTATAATGTTTCAATATATTGGTAATAAATACGTTCTGTGAAAGTTTATATTTCAAGCTTTGGCTAAAACTGTCACATGCATATCACTGGAATTGCCCAAATGTCTTATGCATTAACATGCAGAAACTGTAAAGGATATTTTACACCCAAGACAACTTCATTGCACCCATGTCCCTGTTCAATTCACATCTACCACATTATATATAATTCATTTTTATTCACTCTCTTAAGTAAGTAAATGTCTGTGTCTTGTAACTGCATAGCGAGTTATAGATGCGATCAATGGCAATTTGTGTCTTTATTACAGATTGCATCTATAACACGTCATGTCAGGGGATTTTTTCTCTTTTAAAGAGTTTTTCTGAACCCCTGACCCCTGACTGTTATCTGTCAATACATGTAAAGCTGCTTTGGTACAATGATCTTTGTGAGAAAGCGCTATACAAATAACATTGAATTCAATTGACATCAGAGACACATCGAGCTGTAATAAATGTTTTAACAATGTTTGTTTTTCAGAAATGTTGAAGTTTAAATATGGAGGTCACGGCAGTGTTAAAGACCTGACCGCAGTGGACTCCATCACAAGCCGCTGCGCTCGACTCAATCAGCTGCTGCAGGTACAACACGTTCATGCAGCGTTATCTTCATATAATACTCATCTAGAAACACATCACAAAACAGAAAATAACAGACTAACTACCACTACTGTTAACTGGTCAGTTATTGGTTCGCAAATGCTTTAGATGAATTAATCTTGTGTGGATATAATGTTCCTGGTTTACTGTAATACATAGATAGTTGTGTGGTCCTGTCACCGTTTACAGATCAGACCTTGTGATTGTGTTGTTTTAGGGGAAGTGCAGAAGTGCATCAGACTCTTCAGGAGTGACCAGAGAAGGTCTGATTGATGCTTTGCTGTTGCTTTATCAAGAGTGCACATCCCCAGAGCTCATGAAGATCAAACATGTGGCCAGTTTTGTCGATAAATGTAAGTCTTAAACCTGTTTAGCAGTGAGTGCTACTGGTGTTTCAGTCCTTTACAATCCACAAACTCACATTCTGATCCTCTTCTGTTTAGTAAAATCAGATCTCTCTCGGGTTTCATTGGAAATATATCTCCTTACGCTAAAGTGTGTTGTGCATTCTGTTGTTTCTTGATTTTAATCGATATGATCTCCAGGAATGCTTGACGTTTGGATAGAATTAAGACACAGTCAACCTTGACATCATGAATCTCAGTATGTTTGATTTATGGACTGCTTGTTGTTTTGTATATTGCGATGTGTTTGTTGTATTAGACTCCGAGGTGGTCGCTGAAGTTCAGGAACTGCTTCCTGGTAAAAAGGATTTTGAGGTGAGGGCAGTCGTGGGACGAGGACACTTCTCTGAGGTGCAGGTTGTGAAGGAGAAAGCGACTGGGGACGTGTACGCAATGAAGGTCATGGATAAAAGCGGTCTACGTTCTCAGGACCAGGTGAGTCACTGCCATACCTGATGACCTGCCGGGACGTTTGATGAGGGTAACCTTATAACATGTCCTAACCAGATGCAGCTTACCGTCACGTAACTCTCAATAACCCCAGACAGAGTCAAATCTGTAACCTACACTTGTAAATTATTATTCTTTAGAATTTACTGTACTTATTTTTATCACTACTTATATATTTTATACACAGTCCAAGGAAAAGCTGGCCATGTGTTTATTTCATTTCTCTGCTTAGTTATATACTGTATAAAAGTTAACTAAATAGGTAAATTAGTAGCTGATGTTTGTTTATACATGACAGGATGATTATATTTCTTTTCTTTCTAGTCCGTCCTGCTCACACAACTGGTTTTGTCCTTCGTTTATATGTGATGTAGGTGGCGTTTGATGAGGAGAGAACCATCTTGGCATTGAACTCAAGTCCCTGGATCCCACAGCTTCAGCACGCTTTTCAGGACAACGATAATGTCTGTCTGGTGAGTGATCTGGTGCTTCTGGGAAAGAGTCACATGTGTCATGAGTTCATGTGATCCAGATGGTGATAACACAAACACACAGTTTTCAGTTTTTACACTCATAAAGTTAGTTAAAAGCTAAAATGACTTGTTTTACATAATTCACCTGCTGTCATTTCATAGTTTTGACTGAACTCTTAAACTAATATGGAAAACAGTAATAACAGAGAGCGAGTTGGTTTGTCTGTACACCTCATTTGCCTAAAAGTGTCTTTGTTCCAGCAGCGGAGTGATGCGTCTCTCTGTCTGTGTTTCTAATGGATGTTTGTCTCGGTCTCATGAAAGCTGATGATACAGAAAGTGTTCGTGGCCTGTTCTGCCCTCTCTGCATCTGAGGTTATATAGACCTGGAGATGAGCTCTCTGCATTTACTTTGAAAGTTTACATCTGGAGTTATGTGAAAAGCACTCTGTGTTTTAACCAGACGCGAGTGACCCGAGCCACAATATATCTTCAGTCCGCAGTGAAAGTGGGGTTTGCAAGCTGTGTCTGGGGTTTGTGTCTGATTGAATGCTAAAGCCTCAGAGAGGTGTTGGTCAACAGTAGCCGTTCCTCAGAAATACTTCTTTGAGTTCTCAGCGATGGAAAGCTGATTGTCAGTCTTTTCGTGGACACATTGTCCCTGTCTGTGTAAAGCAAGCTTTAATCATTTCAGCCATAGCGTTCATTCGCAATGTCTTGTTATTCTTTTAAAAACCAGCGAAGCAAACCTTGCTCATCCAATCCCACAATCCTCTGCTTGCATTCCAATTAACCAAAGATGCTTTGATCTGAAACCCCACAGCTCGCCGCTCAGAAATACAATCAAACTACATCAGTAAGTCAGAGGAGAAACACTTTGTCTAATATATTCATTTGTAATACATGCATCATTGCTTTGCATCGGTGGTGACCAGTGGCCGTGTGCACGTGTGTGTGGTTCCCAAATAGCATAAAGTGATTTGTTATGCCCCCCGTGCTGGACGGGTGGGTTTTTTGCTCTCTCACGAGGGTGACGCCAGAGACGATTTTCTATTTCTGCTTTCTCCCATGTTTCAAACGCCCCCAGCAAAAGAAGGGGGAGACTCGTAATCCGTCTTCGCTGGAGCATTGTGCTGAAAAGACCCTCGCCAGCTTGTTGCTAGGATACGCAGGCTAGAATTCCGGGTTTGCCGTTTGGGTCCCGACGGCTTTGCTTTCCATTCATGTTCTCTCTTGCATGCGTGTTAGTGTGGGCATGTGTACGTGCACGTGTGTGAGCTGCCCTCACATGAGGAAACATCACATCTGGGGTGTGTGAGGAGCTCATGTGGATCTGATTGTAGGGGTTTGCTCAGCTCAGTAGTTTATTTTCATTTTATATAAGATCTGGTCATTCCAGATGAATAGTAAATTTAAATCAGGTGAATGTATGACCACAATATTCAATGCGTGACAGAAATCACTGAGCTAAAACTCCCTGACATCGCCCTTATTGTCGAGTGCTATTCACTCGGTGAGTTTTGGGATATAATCTTAATGATTCAGGGCATTTATATAAAATCACTTTGGCTGTTTTGTGCTTTCTAATCTTCATACAAATTTCCGATTGATGTTTTAGTCAAGCTAGATTTATGCCAGCTGCTCATTTAGAAGATGTTGCAATGCTGTAAATCACTAAATTATTAACCGTTTACATTTGCATGTATTTATTCTTGTCCCGACTTTTTCTCTGATGTTCTCGTGAATCAGAAAGCTCTGCATTTAAGTCCTTTATGAAGTAATTACGTGCAGTCTGCAGGCCTATAAATAACCATCCGTAGCTGCAGCCGCACACGGCCTTCGTGCTGTTTCTCACCTGTGTTTCTCATCTGTTTCTCACTCTTTCCATGTGTTTTGCACTAACGCCAGTCTCTCGATGCAGTTTAAGCCAATTACTGTAGTTAATTGTGTAATTAGAATGATAATGGTGTAATCACAGGCTTTTATTGAGCATGTGGATGTGTGATTGAGACGAGCGTCTGCTAATGAAACTAATGTGTTTTGATGAAGTGTCTGTGTCCGGTCCTCACTGTCTGTTCATGTTTGGCTAACATACAGTAATGTGTTTTTTTTTTAAAGGTGATTATTATGTAATGTCACATTGCCAGATCAACGTTTTGTTCCTGTGACGCTAAATGACGATTAGACACTTAATTCAGTTTTTTTACACACGTGTGTTTTGAACAGGTAATGGAGTATCTACCTGGTGGAGATCTCATGACGCTGATGAACAGATATGAAGATCAGTTTGATGAGTCTATGGCTCAGTTTTATCTAGCAGAGCTCGTGCTGGCCATCCATGTCATTCATCAGATGGGATATGTTCACAGGTTTGTTGTCTATTTTGTTATCATGCAACATATTAATGCAAAGCAAATTTTCTTATTCTTTTGATGTTGGAGTCAAATATAAGTTGTTTTTTGTAAGATTTTAGTTTAATTAGGTATTTAATTTATTTTATTAATAATTAGAATATAACAGAATATAATTTTATTCTGTTTTTCCTCATTAATTTCTTGTTCTCCTAATACAGAGATATTAAACCAGAGAACGTTCTGATTGACCGCACGGGTCACATTAAACTGGCAGACTTCGGCTCAGCAGTCAGACTGACCGCTAACAGAACGGTAAGAGTCTGATGATGTCATTCTGATCCCTTACAACGCACAAGTCACCACTGCAGGATATTAGGTGTCTTAAAGCATTGCATGTCTGTTAGAAATTTTCTCCAACTTGAGGCGTGTCAACCGCACATCATTGATGGCATTGAGAGATTCGAGTGCAGACGGCTGATGCTTTGATGATGACACGGCAGTGACACGATTTAGACTTGCTGACGACAACAATGACGTGTATTTCATGTTTATTCTGACACCTTTCCATCAGCTTAACTCTCATAAATCTGTTTTTAATTTACAATATTAAAGTATTTTTATTAGTTTTTGTTTGGTGGATTTGTTAACTTTATACTTTGAACATTTTAAAGTGCCTTTTGTGCAGATAAATTGAAGAAGGGTTTTGTTTTGTACCACAGGTGATGTCTTCCAGGCTGCCAGTGGGAAATCAAGACTTCCTGGCCCCGGAGATTCTGTCTGCAATGAACGGAGGGTCGACCTGCAGCTACGGTCCTGAGAGCGACTGGTGGTCTCTCGGCGTCATCGCCTATGAAATGATTTACATGAAATCACCTTTTGCTGACGGCACCTCAACCAAAACCATTAACAATATCATGAACTTTCAGGTGAGTTTAGTGGATTCGACTGATCAACAGAGCTTTACCTGCACAATGAGATTTCCCCGTAAATCCTATTTTGATAGTCATATGACATTGAATGCTTTATTTGGTTATTTGGTTTTCAAACACTTTACTTGATCTTGATCATGACTTCGTTTAAAGACTTAGAGATAATCTATAATTTAGCTGAAAAGTTTAAGTTTCATATTTTAATATTTGTCCTGTTTATTTATGCACTCGAATGCATTACGATTAACTGTGTGTGTTTTGTTTTCAGCGCTATTTGAAGTTCCCAGAGGAACCGAAAGCCAGCGCTCAGTTTGTGGACCTTCTCCAGAGTTTGTTATGTGGATCACGAGAGCGACTGGGATACGAAGGGCTGCGTTCTCATCCGTTCTTCTCCTCCGTTGACTGGAGCAATCTGAGACACGGTAAGACATTCTTTCGCATGAATATATCTCTGTTTTTATGTGTGTGCTCCGTGCACGCTGGTGTACATGATCGTTTGGGTTTCAGACCTTTTATTCGTTGCTATCAACTTCATCAATGTGTTTGCAAAGTCATTTTTTCATGTAGATATTAATTATGAGCACAAACCGTTAGACAGACTTGCTGCTATTTCTGTAGCTGTATAAATGATTATTTCTTGTGTGTTATGGCTGTAATGTGTGTGGTGTCTTTGAGCACAGATTGAAATTACAGGTTAAAGTTAAACAATCAGTCTCTGAATTCATTAAAGTAATTAAGCCTTTAGCACGACTCTGAGCTTCTTTAATATCCACTGTAAGATTTTACCGCAGTGTTAACTAGACATAGTATTAAACCACAGCAATTATATTATTCTAGAAGTATTACATATTTAATTTTGCTCAACATTCAACCACAAATGGTTCATTAATGTAGAAACAGCGATATTTACAACCCAGACAAATGTGACAAATATTTAAAAATGGACAAAGAAAGAGACATAAAACTGAGATGTACATTCAATACATAAACTGTAATGATGTGCTCGCAGTGATCTCTGTGGAGTAAATGGATTTCTGTGGAATTAGACAGATTATAGAGCACACACA
This sequence comes from Beaufortia kweichowensis, assembly GCA_019155185.1. NCBI lineage: Eukaryota > Metazoa > Chordata > Actinopteri > Cypriniformes > Gastromyzontidae > Beaufortia > Beaufortia kweichowensis. Next base: position 21,833,168 of record CM032795.1, read on the forward strand.
CACACACACACACACACACACACACACATTGTCAATAGTAGGAAATCAGCTTTAAAATGAACTTTTATTTTGGCAAGTTGCATTTTCAATGTAGTGAAAACATTGTCGTTTTCTGGGAAAAATAGCTAATTGTGTCCTAAGAGAATAAATTTAAACTGAATAATGTGAAATGTTTTAATCCTTTCAGGCTTAAGTATTTTGTGTGTCAAACACATGGTGTGGAAGCTCATGTTGATCACATGTAATGTGATTGTAGATTAAAGTGAGACCTCCTCCAGACGGCACAACATGCTCACGGCGGGGGGTTCAGAAGATCGTGTGTGTGTGTGTGTGTGAAATCCTTAGGGTTGCAAAATTCTAAACATTTTTGGTAACCTAATAAAATGAATGGGAATGTATGGGAAGTGAATTATGACATGCAGATGAGTCATAGATGTTTATATTGGTTTATGTTTGTATATGATACAGTTGTATTACCCCAAAAGTTCTCTAGTAAATCTAGTAAATTCCCAGTAAGTTGCCAGCTTGCTTTGCAACCTTTGTTATTGTCTACTTATGGTTTTGTGAGATGTCGGTTTTGTTTCATGAGCTCTGAAAAATACTGCAGATTTTCACCGAATTTAAATATCTTTCTCAATGTTTTGAGCGTTTCTTTCAGTATGTGGGACTGTCATGCTTATTTAAAGGGATAGTTCACACAAAAATAAAAATGATTTTATTATTTACTGTCATGTCATGTCAAACCTGTATGACTTTCTTGCTTCAGCAGAAAACAGCAGAAGATATTTAGCAAAACGCTGGTTACCGACACCCATTCACTTTCATGAACACAAGGTACAATGGAGGTCAATGGGTGCCGGTAACCAGCGTTTTGCTAAATATCTACAGAAATATCTATATCTACTATATATACAGGGTTTGAATGACATAAGGGTGAATAAGTGATGACATCATTTTTGTTTTTGGGTGAACTATCATAGATCATATTCTCTGACAGTCTTAAAAGCTTTTCAATTTCATGTTTAATTCATTTCATGTTCGCAGTGTTTAAATGTATGAATAAAAACCCACACAGGCAATACAGAGACAGTGTGTGTAAATACAGCTGATGTGTGTGTGTGTGTGTGTGTGCAGATACAGCTGTGTGTGTGTGTGTATGTGTGTAGATACAGCTGTGTGTAGATACAGCTGTGTGTAGATACAGCTGTGTGTGTGTGTGTGTGTGTAGATACAGCTGTGTGTGTGTGTAGATACAGCTCTGTGTGTGTGTGTGTGTGTAGATACAGCTCTGTGTGTGTGTGTGCAGATATAGCAGTGTGTGTATGTGTGTGATACAGCTGTGTGTGTGTGTGTGTGTGTAGATACACAGTGTGTGTGTGTAGATGTGTGTGTGTGTGTGTGTGTAGATACAGCTCTGTGTGTGTGTGTGTGTAGATACAGTGTGTGTGTGTGTGTGTGTGTGTGTAGATACAGCTCTGTGTGTGTGTGTGTGTGTGTGTGTAGATACAGCTGTGTGTGTGTGTGTAGATACAGCTGTGTGTGTGTGTGTGTGTGTGTGTGTGTAGATACAGCTCTGTGTGTGTGTGTGTGTGTGTGTAGATACAGCTCTGTGTGTGTGTGTGTGTGTGTGTGTGTGTGTGTGTGTGTGTGTGTGTGTAGATACAGCTCTGTGTGTGTGTGGTTCTTGTGTTGGCTTTCGGCTGTGACTCACACTGATTAGCCGACACTGCTGCAGTGAGTGTGTGTGAGAGAGAGAGAGAAGCAGGGAGGGAGGGTGAGCGAGTTATTGCGCTACAGTCTCATCACTGAAACCCCTCTCTCTCTCTCTCTCTCTCTCTCTCTCTCTCTCTCTTACTCACTCTCTCCCCTTCTCTCCCACTCTCTCTATCCCCCTCTCTTCCCCGCTCGCTCTCTCTCCCCAGTCTGTTTTTCTCTGCCGTGCAGCTCACCGTTCATCTCACACATATTCTCTTCTCGTCTCCTCCAGCGCTCCCTCCGTTCGTTCCGTCTCTGCGCTCCGAGGATGACACCTCCAATTTTGAGGAGCCCGCGAGGCCCCCCCACCCCGCGGCCGCTGCCCGGCGAGATCTCCCTCGCGACGGCTTCCACGGACGAGACCTGCCCTTTGTAGGGTGGTGCTTCAGTCGGGCCCTAAGCGCACTGGCCAAGTCTGAGTGAGTACACGCGCACGCACTCATTTCACTTGTGTGCTCACAGGTGGTCCATTGGTGCGGAGACGGCTGCATCACCACGGCGACTGTCACCAGGCAACATTGAGGAGGAATGTGAGATGCTCGTCTGTAGAAAGGCTGCGGTGCAACGTCTCACGCTCTTTCACTGTACAATGAATGAGAAGGAGCTCTGTGTGTGTGTGTGTGTGTGAATGACTGTGACTGTATTTAAATTCAGAGAGTCATATATCACAGGCTCTTGCTTGTGTATGTTGCCATTGAATGCAAGGAAATGGGAAACCCTCCTACTGTATGTGTGTATGTCGCACAGTGAATCTCCTTCAAGACGTAAACATTCTGTTTTCCTGATCCGCTGTTTGTTTGCTGTGACGTGATCATACCTTCAATCTTTTGTTTTTCTCTTCATTTGCATCTTACCTTTGGGTTGGTGTTTACTGATGAGCGAGTCTCGTGGCTTACGTTTCATCACAAAATCAAATTGAATTTTGCTTAAAGAAAATTAAGCCTGATTTTTAGGACCATCAAGGTTTTTTGTTATGACATTGTTCATGGTGTTTTCAAACCCAAAATCTTGTTTTTATTAACTGCAACATAAAAGAAATCAGCAATTGAAATTGATGTATTCTTACATCATGGCAGTAATTGTTTTGCTGGTTTGAATTAAAGCAGTCAATGAGATTCGGCTTCAGTTTCTTCATGCAAAATATAATTTGTACACGCATCACGTTTTCATGAGATTTACTGTTTGTATATGTGCGTGTAAGCCAGACTCTCTTTATCCGATCACAGTCTGAATCATGATGCGTTACATCAGATCTTCTCTCTCATGGGCTGTAAATACCACATTATCCCAGCCGCTGAGAAAGAAAGTATTGATATGAAGAGGACTGTCACAAAGGAAATAATTAAGATAAACCATCATAACATCAGTCAATCCAGAAGGTATTACTATGGTAACGTACCCACCCCCTCTGTCCATTCATGTGCTTTTTCTTTTCTAAACCTGAAATGCAGATTTCTCTCCCCGTGGGTCACTGGCGTCTTCATAAAGCCGTCACGCGTGGGAACGTTAATGCAGGATGGCAGATGCTGATTGGTGGATTGTCTCCTCTGGAGACCTGCTGTAATGTGAGCTCAGTGGATCTGTCCTGAAGCAAACAAACATCTGTAGTGAGTGACGGTCGTAAAGAGAGAGAGAAACGTGGACGCATGGGTGTGTGCGGCCTGACGCAGTAGCTCGTGTTGTTATTCATGTAACAACACACACACATCTGTGTTTCCTCAGCACGAACAAAGACGCGTGTATGTTCATAGACAAACACACATTTGTGCAGAGAAATCATGCGGTGTGTGTCGACAGCTCATCAGGATGATTGAATGTAGAGTCCGGTCTGGCCAGAGTCGTGACTATCAGATACCGCGGTAACGTGTTTACTTCACCTTCAGGAATGTGCGCTTTTGCCTGAAGTGTGTGCCGCTATAGCTGAATGTGATGCTTGTCATACCAAATATGTTGTGCGTCACTTTCCTTATTTATAGACTCAGTACCTGAAAATACTCAAAATGAAAAGATTAGATCCAAGATAGATGCATTTGGCACACACGTTTATCCAACACGCATCAAAACAAAGACTTGATGTTGTCGTCACAGTAATACAAGGAATATACGGCAGGATCATACTGCAGTGTTTTAATTATTGTAATTATTGATTTTATAATGATTAGTAACTAAAATACGAAATGGAAATCTTTTACAGTCCTGATCTATTTACCACAAACCAACTGGGAATTCATTAGACAAAACATATTTAAATTCTTACAGAAATATTAAATGATTTAATTCTATATTAATGTTTATGTATCAGCTCTTCGTTCAGAAATGTTGTTGAATCTTTTGTTTCTTTTTTCAACCTTCACAGTAAAACAGCCCATGTTTATCACTTTAAAATGCTCTGTTGTTATAATATTTAAGATGGCAGTAATCACATTTGCCTTGTCATGTTGTTAAAGCACAGTAATAACCCGTCACGTTGAGCAGAGACGGTTTGTTTTCAACGGCTATAATTGGACTGTTTGGCATGAGGTGATGCTGCTGTCTGTCGCGGGTTCATCATGTAACGACCGCAGGCGTGTAGGTGGTTTCCTCTTCTGCCGTGACTCACGCTTTAATGGTTAGTCTAGGAGATGGTAGACTTGACTTTCCTGGTAAACTTAATTAAACTGGTTAAGTGCTAGTTAATCTCTGTGCATCCTGACAGATGCTCTCAGATGTGTCTTGGCATCATGCATAGTAAACAGACACTGTCTACACATTTGTTTTTGCAAAATGGAAGTCCTGAAAATCAGATTCGTGCTGAAGAGAATGCTGTCGGTTCTGCCGTTTGTCAGTACTGTGATTTTGTATGTCTCTCTGGAAAGGTTTGTTCATTTCACATGTTGTGCTCAGATGTTTCTCTTTCACAGTTCTCAATTGTGTTTCATTTAAGTAACTTAGTCTGAGATTTTTAATAAATGTTCAGGAGAAATAAAAACAGAAAAAATGAGTCAAATGTTAAACTACTAAAGTAGAGTATGGGGGCGTAAAATGAATGTAGATTTATAGATAAAATAATCAGGATTTTGGTAAATTTGATGAGAAATGTTTGAATTCATATTGAAATCTTTAATAATGTTCATTTGACAAATCTAAGTTGAGTTTGTGTCATTGTTGAGATCTCTTCTGAATCTCTAATGACAGAGACATTTGTGAGACACACATGAGACTTAAATAAAAGTTTTCATTTGCTCTCTGTTTAATCTCTTTGATGTCTAGAAGAAATAATTGAGATATTAAAGAGATCTCATCAGTGAAGGTTTTGAAGATCTGGTGAGGTTCTTAAAGGCATCACTGTTGTGAATGTACACATGACAGTAATTGTTAATGAATCTTTATTAACATTATTTGGAGAATTTGTGTCTTTATATTTGTCTTGTTTAAAGCAACAGAACTCCAGGCATCAAAGCAAACAATTGCTGTCGGGCTGAAAATGTTTTCTAATTGTTGCTCTGTGTATACATGCGTCATCATTTTGACAAACCAACCATTTCTAATCATCTTCCAGTTGACTTCGAAATCTCCAGCTGCTGAATCTTATTCTCGCACCTGAAACGTCATGAGAACAAGATCACCTTAAACGTTAGCTCGACCATTCTCGACGACTGATCGATAACACGCGGCACGTGTAAGCGCCGCAGGTTGACAGCGTCGCCGCAGGAACATTGGGAGAACATAAGCGATGAATCAGTGTTGTTTGGGACCGTCAGGCAGGATAAGAATCCAACAGATCAATAGCTACACTATTCACAGAATGCGTAATTGTGTTCGTTTCCTCCGCAGATGTCCAGATTTAGTCTGAGCAACTGACGCCCACTCCACGGCCAGTAAGAGAGAGTCTGACGTGGTTGAATTCATGTCAGTGCTAATGACGTGTTTAAGGTATCAATACTGCAATGGCGCCACAACAGTATTGCTATCGTTATTCTGCCGTAATTGAATTTCTGCTGAAACCTTTATTGACGCGCACTAATGCGGAATGTAATCCTCAACATCACATGCTTTCTCGTATATATATAAAATATTTTTCCATGCTTTGAGCCTGGAGTTTGGCTCTTCTTCTTTAGACTTCTCAAACGGCACAATTTGTGTTGCGTAGCCTGTAATTACACCTCATACCCAAATACACGCAACCCGTTTATCAAGTCAGTTACGGGTTTTTCTGATCAGACCCCTGGGACGCGTCCAGCTAAAGTCTGAAGCTCTGTAAGTGCTGGGTAATGGACTACTTTACAGCAAACAGGCAGAACCGCTAATCTTGTTAGACCTCACTGGTATGATGCTGGGGAAAGCGTATGAAGACCTGTATGAAAACACACTGAAAGTGTTTGGGTCTGTGTTTAGACGGTGTTTCTCAAGGGGGAGCTGATCCGACAAGGAAGCTTTTCAATTTCACAGCTGCTCCTATCAAAACACATTTGGACAATTCCAGCGTTATGGACGTGACATTTTCAGTCAAAACTTGAGTCCAGACATCAGAAAAATATCACCCTTTAGCAAATATTTTATTTGTTTAATTAAATTTTTATCTGTTACATTTCAAAGACACTTTAAAGCTTGTTTTCATTCTATCTGATGTTTCCTTTATTCACTTAAATGTTGAAACTGGGCGGTGAGATGTGGTAGATACTGTATATCTTCAGGATTTGACTTGGATTGTGATTGTGACATAATGTTCTGATCTATAAGGATGAGCTGCTGTGATTGGTTCACTTTTGCCCTCCATTGCAGTTCTCTGTCAGTAATGTGTGTTGTGGTTTTGTGGATGCTGAGGTTCAATCTTGAAACACATTTAGCTGTCTAAAAACATTTAGACAGGCGTGAATCACCGATCGTATCGTGTTGGTGAGAAGGGTTCAGTTATTATATCGTGTGCTGTCGTTTATACTGTTGTAGGCAGTATCATCATCTCTAAATGTTGTCATTTCTTTCAGTCAAGAATTCTGGAGTCAGTCAGTCAGTCATTGGTCATTTGACTTTCTGTAGATGATATGTCCACTTCTGACTCAATCCGTATTAAAGTACTATATACTGATGTAAGTGTGCAAAATAATCACTGTATTTATGATTCAGCTGTATTAGAGTTTATAGACTGCTGACATTTGAATCAGACCTCAACACACACACACACACACATTCACACACTCACAGTGGGAAATGAATGGCTGTTTCTTTATTACCTGCGTTTATGCAGCAGGAGATCTGAAGTTCCAGCACAATCAGCAGTTTAGTGCTGTGTGTGTGTATTCTCTCTCTGTCTCTCTCTCTCTCTCTCTCTCTCTCTCTCTCTCTCTCTCTCTCTCTCTCTCTCTCTCTCTCTCTCTCTCTCTCTCTCATGTCTCTCTCTCTCTCTCTCTCTCATGTCTCTCTCTCTCTCTCTCTCTCTCTCTCTCTCTCTCTCTCTCATGTCTCTCTCTCTCATCTCTCTCTCTCTCTCTCTCTCTCTCTCATCTCTCTCTCTCTCTCTCTCTCTCTCTCTCTCTCTCTCTCTCTCTCTCTCTCTCTCTCTCTCTCATGTCTCTCTCTCTCATGTCTCTCTCTCTCTCTCTCTCTCTCTCTCTCTCTCTCTCTCTCTCTCTCTCTCTCTCTCTCTCTCTCTCTCTGCTCCTCCTCAGCACTTTCAGATGTAATGAGCCGCTCTCTAATGGCATAGAGAGAGAGAGATTTAAGTTCAGCCCTCAGGATGTCTACGAATGGGTGGAATATTGGCATTATAGCGTGAAATGAGACAATGAGCTTAGTTTTGCCTTGTCTCTGTTTGGAAATCAAATTCCAGTTTCTTTAAAAAAAAAAATCATTTGCCGTTTTCATGACGTTTAGTTCTGATTAAGGTTTCTGAACATCCACATTTCTTTATGTACCAAGTACACTGATAGTGCTACTGAATTTCTTCAAAACAGATGATGTTTGATGTGAATGCACAAAATGGTTATTAGTTTATAAGTATTTTTTAAGCCTGTGTTTAGCACATGTTCATTTGTAATGTTTATTTCAGTTTAGTATGTACCTGAGGATCATTTATTGATGGTTGCGGTCAGTGCTAAAAGAATTGTTTATAGATTATAGAAGTGGAGCGTTAATGGATTTTTAAAGTGGACTTTCCCGTTCCTACTTTCCGTTTCCCGTTCTTGTTTCCCTTTAGAACAGATACAGATAGTGATACATGAACATGATTCAGAATCACTGGAAAACAGCTGAACAATTACATGGTTTAACTTCTCATGTGAAGTTTTTTTTGTTTCTGTTTAAATCATGATTTTTCATAGTCAGATAAAGTGCTGTTTTCAGAATTGTCACATTCATAACAGTTCATATTCCTCATAAATGAACACATGAAAATTATAATAAAATAACTATTTGATGTTCTTTGTAGAGTCATCTCTTCTTTATTTGTTGGGTATTATTGCTTCTGGTTTGTGTATTTTTATTTACAGAAATAGACAACTTGTGTATAGACTGATATTTAGACTGATATTTTTCTGATGACTCTATCAACAGGGCTTTAGTAAAATAAATAAATTGATTGAGAATTGATATTTCCAGTTTTGGCTAAAAATGTCACACTCATAACACTGGAATTGCTCAGGTTTAAAATTGTGAATTTAAGTTGCTTTAAGATTAAGTTGCTGATTGTGTACTCAACAGAAGCATGCAGATGTATTAGGGATAAGGAGATTTTAACACAAGGCTTGCCAAACAAACTTTAATACTTTGATTATAAAAGTGAGTGTGCAAGAATTTAGGATTAGATCTAAAAGTTGTCCATATACAGCCAATGCCAGATTTGACAAAGCTATTAGAATAACAATTACATTTATAATGAACATTTCTAGTTCCAAGTGCTGTGTGATGTTTAAAGGATTGTTCATGAACCAGCGTGTCAGATGAGCATCTGTGTATGTTTTATTTTGTGACACACTTAAATAAAAACAATGATGCTTCTCTTTATGATTTTGTCATCTGAACTGTTTAAAATATCATGTGATATTATGAAATTAATATTATTCTGGATAATAAATGCCACATAAAGACATTGTTCTGTAGTTTTAAGTGAGTTATAAATTCACATTCACATGAAACTAATGGAGTGTGTAATGAATTTGTAGAGCTGAGCCGTGTGTGTGTGTGTGTGTGTGTGTGTGTGTGTGTGTGTGTGTGTGTCTGTGTGTGTGTCTGTGTGTGTGTCTGTGTGTGTGTCTGTGTGTGTGTGTGTGTGTGTGTGTGTGTGTGTGTGTGTGTGTGTGTGTGTGTGTGTGTGTGTGTGTGTGTGTGTGTGTGTGTGTGTGTGTGTGTGTGTGTGTGTGTGTGTGTGTGTGTGTGTGTGTGTGTGTGTGTGTGTGTGTGTGTGTGTCTCACTCAACATAGACAATCTCTCCACTAGTAAACATACTCATTTTTCTTTTGTATTCTTTCTTTACTTTAATACAACATATCTCTTACAAGTTATATTTTACATATTAATATCAGCATTTAAAACATTTTCATTTGTCTAATTTGACCTTTTTTGCTTGAATGACAGATTGATACTGTATTGATACTGAATGACAGTATTTGTAAGTCGCTTTGGATAAAAGCGTTGGCTAAATGTACATTTCTTGGCTTGTATTGCAAGCTTTTAATGCTCAGTAAAAAATACCTGAAATGTTACTTCAATTTGCTTTATGATTGCTTTTACAAAGTGTAAAAATTATACATTTTCAATGTAGTGTCAGACTTTTGGTTCAAGATTACATAATGATTTCTGAAGACTGTGTTGTGTGATGAATCAGAAATATTTCTGCATTTTACTGAATAAATGTAAAAGTGAAAAGATTTTTACTTTGATGATTGGGGTGATGGGAAGAATGTAAATGTTGTTGTTTATGTGGTCAGGTCTGTTGGCGCAGGACTGAACTCTCCTGCAAAAACAAACTCTATGGAAAAAAAACTCCACCTGAAAAATAAAGAACTGCAAGATACTCAAGACAAATGTCACAAGGTAAGAGTTCAGCTCCACAGAGACACGCAGGGTTTAAACGCACGAGTCCAGATGAGAAGTGAGATATAATTATGAGCTTTTCTGCTGTATGTAATGCGAATATTTAATCGTACAGCTGAAGTTTTTCTTTGTATGTTTTGTTGGTGTTGTCTGAGCGATACTGTAAAATGCATTTAGACCTGGTGCTTGTGTTTGTGGCCACTCAGATGGAGCAGGAGATCTCGAGGTTTCAACGTAAGATGACTGACCTCGAGTCGGTTCTCCAGCAGAAAGATGTGGAACTCAAAGCCTCTGAGACCCAGAGAAGCATCCTGGAGCAAGACCTCGCCACCTACATCACAGAATGCAGCGTGAGTTTGTGTTCTTGTGACGCTTGTGTTTATAAAGCTTATAATCTTAACATTAAATAATGAATGGAGAAACAGCAATAAATTAAAATATGCACTGTAGCAAAGATGAGTAAATGTGAAGTTGGTTATATTTAATAAAAAGTTTGTAAAAGTCCTGATAAAATTGGCTGATACATTTTTATGAAAAGTTTAGAATTATCTTCTTTTTCAGAAACTGAGATTAAACATGATGATATGAGAAGAGTGACTTTTATTGTCATGAATGTTACTCAGTTTTTAAAAGGTTATGATAAACAATAAACCAGGTTTAGTGTATGTGTTATATATTTAAAGTCACAGATACACAAGCATTCAAAAGTTACTCACTTTTTCCACATTTTAGAATAGTAGTAAACCGATTAAAACTATAGAAGAACAGAAATATAACAAGAAAAAGGTTTTTGGAGGTCTCACCCTAAGAAACCTTTTAAACAATATTGAAAGAGATCACGGCAATTCTGACAACTCTTATTGGCAGATTTTTCTGTATTGTTCATCCATTTCCAGAACATTTTTATTATTTAAAAATGTAATATAAAATGTTATTTCATATACTTTTTTAATTATGATAGAGGAAATTAATATATTTGGGTTTGTAAAATCACATGAACATTTCAGTCACAGTGAATGTATATAGTGAAGCTGTTGGTCTTTTGTTTCAGTGATATGGTGAGTCTGGTATGTGTGTATATGTGACCTCTGACCTCTGAAAGATTTGTCCATGACTGTATCTGTTTTATTTTAGCAGCTTCTGTATCTCAACACAATAAATGTGTGTTTGTGTAGAGTCTAAAGCGAAGTTTGGAACAGGCTCGTGTGGAAGTGTCACAGGAAGATGACAAAGCTCTGCAGCTCCTCCATGACATCAGAGAACAGAGCAACAAACTCCAGGAGATCAAGGAACAGGTGAGAAAACTCATTTCAACATCACCAGCACCGTGTACAGCGTCACTAACATCCATCTAATCTAATATCATCTCCATCACGTAACCAAATCACAACACAAGCGGTGTGAACGTGACGGATGCCGTTCTCTGATAACTCAATATTATCAGCACTTTATTTGCAGAACTGCTTCCAGTAACTTCATCGCCATTTCCTCCACATTTATCGCTTTATTGACACATATTTTGCACAGGTTTTATCATGTTGTTTGAAAGCTATAAGGTTGTGAGTTTGTGATGTGTTCTTCAGTGATGCTGAATGAACTCATGACCGCAGTGAAACGACATGAGAGAGATGGAGATTGTCACAGTGTTAAAGATGCGGTGTGCAGTGAAACATGTCGTCTCTATGGAAACACTGACTGATGATAATTGTTTATCAAGCTTTGTGTCTCAGTCTGAGCATCGCACAGAATTATAATGTGGGCTTATTTAAACCTGATATTGAACTTTCTCTTTTTATTAGATTAAATGAAATTATGAAACGATAGCTCTGTTCTTTTAATTTCTTATACGTATAGTTTAAGACTGACTCGGTTATGTAATTTTATGGCATTAATGTTGTCACTGCTGACATCATGTAGATGTTTATAACCACTGCCGTTCTTTTTATGGATTTGTTCAGTCTAACTTAATTATTTCTATTCAGCTGTTTAAATCAACAATGAAAGAAAACACTTTCATTTAAAGCAATGGTCTTTTTATTGTAAGCATTCAAACAACTCGAGAAAAGAAAATCATGCGTCAGACAAACATGAATTTATATTCGCTTGCTTTGTGTTGTTAGCATTATGAACATGAGCTCAGGCATTATGAGGAATAAGTTTCACTTACTGAGCCACAAGCATGGATTTGGTGGGCTCATCTTTAAATCCTGACTATGCTCAGATCTAGGAAAAGCTCCCTGTCAAACTGATGGAATTAGTGCGACAACATACAGAAGAAATGAGGATTACAAAAGATCTGCAGATGAAAAACATCAAATCAGAATTTAGTTTGTTCTGAAATAAAAACAATATCTGTAAACAAATGCATTAAGATGTTTCAGACAGATGTTGTTGGCTTTATTAGCATGCTGGATCTCCACACGTTACGCTAATGTCTCATCCAGAAAACCGTATCTGTCAATCAAACAGTCTTCTCTACTTAATATCAGTTAGATTAGTTTTCATCTACAGGATGATTCACGTCTACTGTAACTCTTCTAATAGATCATGGGATCGTTTTAAACAACTCCCCAGAAGGGTTTTGGGCATTTTTAAACAGCATAAAGTGTCTTTACTCAGCTGTTATAATGAGCTTTATTTATTAAAGACATCTCTGGAGTCTCTGTAGATGAGATGTGTGTGTGTTTAATGAGTGATGCATCTCTCACACACACACATACACCTGATTTACAGTAGTGTGTGTGTGTGTGTGTGTGTTTGTGTCCGTGCTCCCCGCCGGGTTCAGAATGAATTAAACAGACTCATGCTGTTAGATGTGTCCATGCATGTTGACTGCAGATGCGCAGTTGATCCGCACCTGAACATTGTAAAGACATTAACACACAGCTTTGATTGTCATTATTTATTACATTTAAACTGTTTCAACATTTCCTCTCTTATTTCATGATCATGTATCACACACTTTCTGGCTCTGGTTTGTATTTCAGGAGCTGCAGATGTTTACCATAGTACATCTAATTATTTTGCTCTATATAGTCAAGTCAATGTTACTTTTAATGAAAGGTTTTTACAACTATAACCCAGTTTCTGTGATGTTTTAAAGTCTAAAGTTTGAGATATTGAATGTGTTTTGTCATCTTCAGGAATATCACGCTCAGCTGGAGGAGATGCAGGTGACCATCAGACAGCTGGAGGAAGATCTGTCAGCCGCCCGCCGCCGCAGTGATCTCTATGAGACTGAACTACGAGAATCACGACAGACCAGCGAGGAGCTGAAGAGAAAAGCTGCAGAATACCAGCAGAGAATCCAGAAGGTGTGTGACGTCTTTAGCTGATTTAATGCATTGGTTTTGTCTATCAAAATTTGTAAATCATTAGTTAGCATAACTATTATCAAGTTTCAAGCCTTTGACATCATGAGAAATTTAGTCAAGTGTATCCAAGCCAGAACTGCTTCACAATAATTACTGTCTATAATATAATTAGCCAAAATGGCCAAATGTCATTCGATCTCAGTTTGTTTTCTGTAAGATCTGTGTTTGTGTATAATTGTGTGCCAGTATTACCTGTGAGTTAACACGCCGTGTTTATTGTATGTGTGTTTCAGGCGAAGGAACAGGGTAAAGCTGAGGTGGAGGACCTGCTCTCTAAACTGGAGAAGGTAAGAGTGACCTTCAACATATTCATCTATCATCACCTCTGCATCTCTCCTAAACTCTCCATCATTACTTAGACCAGGTGAACGCTCTTCTCCATAATATATTGTTTGAATACTACAGTACTTCTGTCAGACCTGTTGACCAAAAGGACGTCCACTTATACTCAGTCATTCATAGAAAGGTGGTCCAACATTTAGAGATCACATGACCAATCTCTGCAACCCTCCCATTTTCGGACACTTTAAGTGTATAAATGAGTCATGTATAATTGTAGTATTTATCTGATGACATGCTGCAGGACTGGACAGGACATGTGTGTGATGATGATGATGATGATGATGTGGGCATCAGTCATCCTGAATGATACTCGACATGCTCTTCATACTATGAGAATATCTCTGTTTGAGTGCTTTTACTGGGAAAAACAAGCTCTTCACGAATAAATGCTTCTCTAGTGTAATGAGCTTTTATAATGATACTATAACGTTATTGATATTATAGCTTTGTTTCATTAAACATAATACATATTTTGCCTCCTGTTCCAAAACATACAGATGTCAATGATTTCAGTCTTTATTTGCAGGCTTTACTATTAAAGTTTGACTGCAAAGAGTGTTTCATTGTGATAATCAGATCTGATAAATGTAATCTAATATTCACAGATAATGATATCTGCTGTAATCTCTGTGTCTTCACGTCTCTTTGATATGTTAGTTTGTCTCTGTTATGGATGAAACTCTGTGTAATCACGTGCTGATGTTACGAAGCTTCTGTGTTTCAGACAAACGCTGAACAGCAGCTGAAGATTCAAGAGCTTCAGGATAAACTCTCAAAGGTGACATATGTCTGCTGATTGTAATCTGTTCTCAGATCAGATCCTACTGAGAGACATTTCTTCAGTAAAGCTGAATGAGACGCATTCATTGTTTACACACACATCAGGTTTCAAGCTTCAGAATAAACTTTTTCTTTCTTAATAAACCACTAAGTGACTCTGGTGGTGTTTGACCTCTGACCCCACAGGCAGTGAAGGCCAGCACAGAAGCCACAGAACTGCTGCAGAACATTCGACATGCTAAAGAACGTCTGGAGAGAGAGCTGGAGCGCCTGCGCAGTAAATCTGATCCTAGTGACACGCTGCGCAGACGCCTCAGAGAGACTGAGGTAACACAATCACACTGGAGCGCTGCATTTACAGAAGAGTACATTTAGATCGTGTTTTATATATATATAATTCATAAGAAAAAGTTATTCTCTAAAACCTGTTTTGTGATCATGAAGATTTTTAACAAAATGTACAGATTCAGCTTTGGATTTAGTTTATTTGTGATCGCTGGGAGTGATTCTGTTTAAAAGCATCACATTGATGTATTTGTGTGTTTCCGTTCAGGAAGGCAGAAAGACTTTGGAAAATCAAGTCAAGCGTCTTGAGATGGTGGAGCGTCGCGAGAACAAACTAAAGGATGACATCCAAACCAAATCCCAGCAGATCCAACAGATGGCTGAGAAGATACTGGTGAGAGACGGATGAGACTAACAAAGATTAAACCGCTAACACGCCTCCTTAACCAGCTGACCCCAAACAGCAACCCGTCACAGATTTATCTCCACTTCACCCTTCATCATCTCTCTGAGTTAACTTTCATACAGATTAACACTTCTCAACACACACACACACACACTAACAGGATGTTCCATCTGTTGCCTCGACACACACACACACACACACATCTTCACATGTCTGTGAGAACACACTCGACCCGTCGAGCAGCGTACAGCTTCTGAAAGCAAGTTTCTATCTTACTTCTGCTGTTGACAGACGGCATCACCATGACATCTGACCGTGTGTGTGTGTGTGTTTAGGAGCTTGAGGAGAACTTGAGGGAGACTCAAGCCACGGCTCAGAGGATGGAAACACATTTGGTCCAGAAAGAACGACTCTACGAGGATAAGATCAAGGTGAAGTTTAGCAGATTCACATCACATTCAGAACTGTCCTTCTGTCATATTAAATGAGGTTTATGTATGTATGTGTTATGTAAAATTATTGCTTCATTTTTAGTTTAGATTTATTTCTGCTTATTGGCCGGTAGAATATTTACATCACTAATGTCATTGATCACATTAACGGTTTATATATTTGTGCACCATGTATTATTTAACAAAACCATTGAGCATCATGCCAACCATTTAAGAATATTGTTTGAGTTTTTCCAGAAAACTTTCTATTTGATGATCATAACAGAGAGTAGTGATGGGAGCAGAGAGGCATGCTGGGCATCGGAAATGTCTTTGTATTTTTTTTTTTTTTTCAAAGATGTTGGCTTCACACTTGACACTGTGTGTGTGTATTTGTTTTTGTGTGTGTGTGTGTGTGTGTGTGTGTGTGTGTGTGTGTAGGTTCTGGAGGCTCAGATGAAAGCAGATCTGGCCGATAAAGATAGTCTGGAGCTGAAACGGGCTCAACATGAGGAGGAGGCTCGTGAGAAATGTAAACTCATCAGTGAACAGAAAGCTGTAAGTGTCTCACCTTTATCTCAAATCAAGTTCATCTTCACGTTTACACGCTCTCGGCTCTGTGAGACAGTTCAGAAAACAATAAAGCATTTCAACATTGTGTTTCTATCTGAAGACCATCAATGCCATGGACAATAAAATGAAGAGTCTGGAGCAGAGGATCGCTGAACTCTCAGAGGCCAATAAACTGGCAGCCAACAGCAGCATTTACACACAGAAGAACATGTGAGACCAGCATGTCTTACTGGTTAAGCTAGTTAACTGGCCTAGTGAATTTAAGATGAAAATATTATTAGAATGTGTTAGAATTAAGCCCATTGTTTATCAGTGTGAGATTTTAGATGTAGAAATGTTTCCATGTGTCTTTGTTCAATTGAGTAGCTTGAGAAAAGGCCCAGTGCCAAATGTCTGCATAAAGCCTTACTGTACATGACAGAAAAGAGCGCTAGTTTAACTGCAGCGTCCCCTGCTGTCTCTTTCAGGAAAGCGCAAGAAGAAATGATCTCTGAGTTAAGACAGCAGAAGTTTTACCTGGAGTCACAGGCCGGGAAACTGGAAGCTCAGAATGCCAAATTAGAGGAACATCTGGAGAAGATGAGCCAACAGGAACAGACCAGAAAGAGTCGTCTTTTAGAGCTGGAGACCCGACTGAGAGAGGTGAGAAGAGAATAACATGCGTCTATAATGTCTTTAGCATGTTCATTATCTGTGTGTGGGAAATATCAAGACTGACCTTTTACCGTATCAGAATGTGAAGTGTATCTCATGAAAAACCTTGACATGTCTGGGACCAGTCCAATTAATAAAATGATTAAATGACTCAAACAGTGTTTTCCACAATACAAAGCGTCTAAGCAGGAGTTTTCATTTCCAGTGTGGTGAATTTTAGCAAATTCTTTCTTGCCAAGATATTTTTATACAATATTAGATTACTTATGCAAACAACTATTTATTTTTGAAATAACTAGAACCGGCTGTCCCAGCTGAGTTAATAAAAATAAGAGAAAAGATCCAGTGAGAGATAATAATAATAAGCATCTTTTATACAGCATCATTAAAGAGAGATTTACAATCACGCTGTGATTTTTTTTTTTTTTTGGACTTATCTGACCACTTCCCAGGCTGGAAGATCAGGAGGAAAATAACAGAATTGAATCAGAGATGTGTTTGTGTGTTTCAGATGGGTCTGGAGCATGAGGAACAGAAGCTGGAGATCAAGAGACAGGTTAGTGAACTCACACTATCACTGCAGGAGAGAGAGTCTCAGATCAGCAGTCTGCAGGCGGCACGTCACGCCCTCGAGAGTCAACTACAACAGGCCAAAACTGAGCTGGAGGAGACCACCGCAGAGGCCGAGGAGGAGATCACCGCTCTCAGAGTAAGACGTCTATCATCATGACTTTCACTGCTTTACAATCCGTTGTTTACTTTTAACATGCAAAATCTGATTTTGGTTTGTGTGCATTTCTAATTAAAAAGACAGTATAGGAATAAGGTTGATATTATATTTGGTTGCTATAATGTAATTTAGAAACCGTTACACGTGGTAATTTAATATATAATATGTAAAATCTGATTTTGTTCTTGTCACACTCATTCAGGCCCACAGAGACGAGATTCAACGCAAGTTTGATGCATTGAGAGACAGCTGTTCGGTAAGACCCCCATCCCACACTAATATTACCCACAATCCCCTGCAATAAAAAACTGCTTGTAAAGTGCTGTTTTCTTTCCTGTGTTAACTTTTATTAGTTTGCTTTCTCTGGTAATATGGAAATGAATAAATGTATTTTGCCGTCAATCAGCATCTGTGCCGTACATGCATTCATGCTGGTTTTGCTCTCGTTGTCATAGAAACAGATAAGTAGTGCTCATTGAAAGGGTCCAGTGGATTCAAAACAGAGAGATGATGATTGTGGTGATGTTAATCTGATAACTGTATCAATGGCGATGATGTCAGGTGATCACAGACCTGGAGGAGCAGTTGACCCAGCTGACCCAAGAGAACGCTGAGCTGAACCGACAAAACTTCTACCTGTCCAAACAACTGGACGAGATGACGGTGGAGAACGAGGAACGACTGCAGCTCAATCAAGACGTGGACCGTCTGCGCCGCGAGGTCGCCGACAGAGAGATGCACCTCAACAACCAGAAACAGGTACATGAGCACACACACATGGAGCGGATT
>CM032795.1:21856294-21911294 GCA_019155185.1 Beaufortia kweichowensis
GTGCTGAAGCTGGAGTCTCACCCTCACACCACATGTTGGCCCGGTCAGTCTCTGTACTTCATGGCTCCCAGTTTTCCTGATAAACAGCGCTGGGTGGCTGTTCTGGAGTCAGTGGTGGCGGGCAGCAGAGGATCTCGAGAGAAAACAGAAACGGATGCTGTGAGTGGATGTTTGTGTTCTGATGGATATTTTAATGTGACTCTACTCACAGGGAGACTGTAGTGTGTGCGCGCGTGTGTGTGTGTAATACTCTGACGCTACAAGTGTGTGTTGTGTTCTGAACACTGTAGGCAGGTGCTAAACGACAGAAGAATCTCTCTCCGATGGTTCAGGTAATGACATCACAGGTGTGCTGATGTTTCATTGTGTCTGCTGCTTGGATCCTTCACCGCTCAGACAGAGACAGAGAGCAACACACACACAGAAACCATACTTGCTGTTGTGTGTGTTTGTGTGTGTGAGCATGCAGGTTCCTCTTCTGTCTGGTCTGCCTGTTGCTTGCATCATCATGATGTCATCAGACCATGAGCTCCAGGACACAGTGAATGTTAATATCTGACAGCTCCAGTGTTTCCTGCACTGATGTTTAGTGATGATCTAATGCAGAAAAACACATTCATTTAATAACTACTCTCTTGCAGTGTTAACACTGCTGTCACATTTATCAAGATGCCAAACAGTCAAGAGTCAGTCACTGTGAAACTCTTTGAATTGATCTCAGTGACGGACTCAGTGAAGCAGTCAAAGACAAACTGCAGGAAACACTGGCAGAAACTCAAAGCAAACTGTGTCGCTCTCTTCTGCCCATCACATCTGAATGCTCCTGCTCGCTTCCACAGTGTCTTTAAAGTCACATCACTCTGTATTTTAATCTCTCTCTCTCTCTCTCTCTCTCTCTCTCTCTCTCTCTCTCTCTCTCTCTCTCTCTCTCTCTCTCTCTCTCTCTCTCTCTCTCTCTCTCTCTCTCTCTCTCTCTCTCTCTCTACAGAAACTGTTGGGTAATTCTTTGCTAAAGTTAGAGGGAGATGATCGACTGGATATCAATTGTACTTTACCTCTAACAGACCAGGTGTGTACTATACACACACACACTCATACTGTACACACACTTATACTGTACACAACACACACACTCATACTGTACACACACTAATACTGTACACAACACACACACTGTACACAACACACACACACACTCACTGTACACACACTAACACACACACACACACACTCATACTGTACATGACAGACACTTTGTCCAGTAATAGGAAGTTTAGCTGATAAAGTCATCTTACACATGTTCACAGACCTGATGTATTCTGTGTGTGTGTTTCAGATTGTGTTGGTGGGTTCAGAGGAAGGTCTCTACGCTCTGAATGTCATTAAGAATTCATTAACACACATCCCAGGACTGGACTCAGTGTTCCAGATCCAGATTCTTAAAGATCTCGACAAACTTCTTATGATCACTGGTCAGTTCTGTTCATATCTCTCTCAATTTCAATTTAAGTGTGCTTTATTGGCATGACAAAAATTGTACAATTTTATTGCCAAAGCAATTGCAGCTGGGCTGCATACAAATAGTGCAAATTATGTACAAAGAAAAAGTTAAAATAAAAGTAACATGTATCTATAGAATTAAATAGAATAAAAAATGTAAAGAATAAAAGCAAAATATACATTCAAGTAAAAGAATACAGTGACAGTAATATAAGAGCAGTGTGATATAAAATGAGCATCAGTTTATCTCCACATGTGTGAAACATCAGATCAGGACAGATGAAGTATTTTCTCTTTGTTATGACAGACTCTAACACACAGCAGTCCTTGTGTTCTCCTAACAGATCTGGCAGCTTCTCATCTCTCATAGAGTTTCTGCTGGATCTTTATTTTCTCATAAAACTCTGTCAGAATGTCTGTATATTTTGTGCATTCTGTTAGTTCAGTGCAGTTGTGTCTCGATCTGGTTCAGATCACAGTGTTGACACAACATGTTTTCTGTGTCTGCCCTCTCTATAGTCAGCTTGTGTCCACTGAGTCTGTATCTCATCAACTCTCTCAGTTTTTATCTGACACTGTGTACAGATAGTCTGCCATACAATATTCTCTATTGAGGGCCAAATAACATTTCATTTTACTTTGTTGTTGTGTTTGATGTCTCTCCTGACTGATGTAATTTTCTTTCATTTGTGCTGTAATTAGATTTAATTTAATTTTGTCAGTATTGTTGTGATTCAGATCTTCAGTGTGATGATTGTCAGTAGATGTTAGTGAAGTTCTGATCAGATGGTTTCTTTGCTCATCTCTTGGTATTTCAGGGCTTTATAATGATATGAGCGGGAGTCACTGAGTTTTAGATGTTTCCAGAATTTGATTGCTCTTTTGTATTTTTATGATTAGTGGATATTCTGCCTAATTCTCTCTCTCCTGCATGCTATTTGTTGTGTGTCTCACACACTCTCTGCAGGCTTTCAATCTCTCTCTCATCTCTCTCTCTCTCTGTCTCTCTCTCTCTCTCTCTCTCTCTCTCTCTCTCTCTCTCTCTCTCTCTCTCTCTCTCTCAATGACTTTAGTTCACACTCATATGAATGTGTTTGTGCAGGTGAGGAGCGTGCTCTGTGTCTGGTGGATATTAAACGGGTCAAACAGTCTCTGGCTCAGTCTCATCTGCCCGCTCAGCTGGATCTCAGTCCATATATCTTTGAGGCGGTGAAGGGTTGTCATCTGTTTGCTTCTGGAAAGGTATTTACACCTGAATCCTGTCTGACATGATCACACGTAACAGTAATTTATCCTGCTTTTACATATTATATATTCTGATTGTGTCATCAAGAGATTTGTGAAATATTTGTATAGTGACAAAATTTTTGTCAATTTGTTAATAAATGTTATTTTTAGTGATAATAGATGATCTTAGATAGATGATAAAGTGTGTGTATGTGTGTTTTAGATTGAGAATGGAATGTGTATTTGTGCCGCGATGCCCAATAAAATCACCATACTGCGCTACAACGACACGCTTAACAAGTTCTGCATCAGAAAGGTAATAAATAAATAAAGTCATAATGTTTGTGTGCATGTGTCGCAGCGCTGGAAGAGGAATAACAGGAAGACGTGTTTCTGCATCTTGTGTTTTTCCGTCTGCAGGAGATCGAGACGTCTGAACCCTGCAGCTGTATTCACTTCACGGGCTATAGCATCATCATCGGCACTAATAAGTTTTATGAGATTGAGATGAAACAGTATGTGCTTGAAGGTGAGATGATGGTGAGACCAGAACACGAGACCCGTCTGCTGCAGATTTCTTCACGCGTGTTTGTCTCCATGTGTGTTTTCAGAGTTCTTGGATAAGAATGACGTGACTCTGGCGTCGGCTGTGTTTGCCGCCTCCTCTCACAGTTTCCCCATCTCCATCATTCAGGTCTCCAGCTCTCCACAGAAAGTCGAGTATCTGCTCTGCTTCCACGGTGCGTGTGTGATCGTAAGTCTTACCAGATGCTGAAACATGTGATCGTGTTATTGACAATTGTGTGTCACGCAGAGTTTGGAGTGTTTGTGGACGCGTACGGCCGCAGGAGTCGCACGGATGACATCAAATGGAGCCGTCTGCCTTTGTCTTTCGGTAAAACTGTCTCAGCATGTGTGAACTCATTTATGTTAAATAACAGAAAAAAATATTTATTTGTTAATATTATAAAGTTCTGTCACATTATAAAAGGTTTAATGGTTGTC
Source organism: Beaufortia kweichowensis (assembly GCA_019155185.1). NCBI lineage: Eukaryota > Metazoa > Chordata > Actinopteri > Cypriniformes > Gastromyzontidae > Beaufortia > Beaufortia kweichowensis. Next base: position 21,860,027 of record CM032795.1, read on the forward strand.
TTTTCCATCAGCGTACAGAGAGCCCTACCTGTTTGTAACCTACTTCAACTCTCTGGATGTCATTGAGGTTCAGAGTCACTCTGCGCTCGGGTAAAACTGCTCTCTGATTCCTTCTTTTATTCTTCTGTTTGTGTGATGTTAAATTGTGTGTGTGTGTTCAGTCCACATGCGTACGCACACTTGGACATTCCTAACCCTCGGTACCTGGGCCCGGCCATCTCGTCCGGCGCTGTGTATCTGGCCTCGTCCTATCAGAATAAGCTGCGTGTCATCTGCTGTAAGGGTAACCTGACTCAGGACGGGTCGGCAGCAGAACCGCAGAGAAACGGCTCCACGCGCAGGTCAGTCCAGAAACCATTAAACCAGCAGCACGAGCTGATCAGATGCTGAGGTTCTGCTGTTCATCTGTATTGTTTTATTTGTTGGTTCATGTACACCAGTTAAGACAGCACATGTGTTATAAGTTTACAATACTAGCTGTAACATTTGTTTGACACTGTGAGAAAACAGCATCTGGAGGGGGAAATATGGACAGTAAAGAATTAGATCAATCAAAAGTCAAAACAGAAAATGGTTTTTCATTCTCTCTTTTCTCTTCTTCACAGGAAGAAAAGTGCCTTTTTTATATGTGCATAGGAGTGAAAGCACAGTGATTTTAAAAGTGTGTGAACGGGTTTCATAAATAAAGATTTTCAATCCTTTTAATATGCTGTTTAAAACCTGACCGCTTCAATTCTAAACACTGTTTATCATCTTACTGTACATTTTACAGCTTGAATGTAATTTATCTGCCTGATTGAGTTATTTTATTTTTAGACATTATCTCGTGATGGTTAGTTTTTACTGTTCATGTGTAAATCTGTTGTGATATGATCATTGGTGAGATGTCGTGTTTTCTAACGGTACAGGGTGAGTAATTCTCTGATTTAAACCGATCATCATGATCAAATATAATCACTGGTCTATAGTGCACATGGGGATGTGTGGTGCTTTTAATGAATATCTTTCACTGGTGAAGTCTCTATAGGTGAACCTTTACAGAATCTTACCATAGTTTCTACCAAAATACCATAGTGATCTCATATATTGCTGCATCCAAAGCCAAATGATGAGTATACAAATCAGTTCTGTTTATTTCTGTGTTAAATTAATGTATTGTAAGTGTATATCATTCAGGTTAGTAATACTTAAACTGAAATAAAACGATCTTATTTACTGTCATACAGTGTTGATTTATGTTGTAGTACAGAAACATTTTGTAAAATTCTCATGCATGACTGGATTTGCATTGAAAACAAAGAAGCAAAAGATTTAGAAAACTTTAAGATTGAATAGGTCATTCATTGAGTTTCTTACTTTGTGAATAATCACCTCACCACAGTTTTACTGTAGTAATAATATGGTATTGGGGTAGAATCTGTGGTCATCGTGGTCGATGTCTCACTTTTACATCCTCACCTGATCTTCTTTACTCTTTCCTTCAGTCCAAACAAACGCGGCCCGCCAACCTACAACGAGCACATCTCCAAGCGTCTGGCCTCCATGCCCGCCGTACAGGAGGGACTCCACCAACCCGGAACCCCTCACCGTTACCGGGAGGCTCGTACGGAGTTCCGGCGTGACAAATCTCCCGCCCGGCCCCTGGACAGAGAGAAGTCTCCGGGCCGGCTGACGGAACAGAGGCTGGAGAGATCGCCCGGGAGAATGATGGACCCTCGTCTGGACCGCTCGCCGGGGCGGGTCATGGATCTGCGCAGAGAGAGGTCGCCCGGCCGGGCGTTCGAAGAGCCTCGCCAAAGACTGCACACGGGATCGGCACGTATGCCTATCAACACGGTAAACAAGGTCAGGTGGAGTGAAAATGTGATTCTGTTACAATAGGAGAACTTTAAAATCTTATGTGATCTTGTTTGTGTGTCCAGCAGGTTTGGGATCAGTCATCGGTTTAATTCAATGATCAGAACTGTATCAGATGAACACATCTGATTCATCTCAACATCTAATCAACAGATATATCACGTGACCATGTGTCATTCAATCTCGTCTCAGCGGTGGTGATTTACAGCACAACGTCTCGCTCTCCATTCAGATCCGTTACCCGCACCACTGACAGTATTATCTCATGTTTCTGTGATGGAAACACAACGGTGGGGAAGAATGAAATGATTGTCGTTTTGATTGTCGTTCGTCTAGATATTTCTGTACCTCTCTTCCGTTCATCCGTTTGGTTTTCTCTCTTCCTGTCCGTCCCCCTCTCTTCCCGTTACCCACAATCCCCGGCCGTCTTGATGGATCAGGAACTTTGTAAAATCTCAGAATGTCAAGTCACTCTTGTAAATAGGCCCATGTGATTTTTTTACGAGACGATATAAAAGTGAATATTAAGGCTTGTCGAGCCGTGTCTATTTTTGTTAAGAAACGAGACGCGAGAAACCCGTTTGTAACGTCTCGATCTGTAAAACGTCCTTCAGCGCTTCAAAGTGAAACATTTTGCTTGAATCAAGCTGGTGCGTGTCATCGTTTATGTACCGCCTGTAACACTCTTCTCGATCGATTCGTTCTCAGTCAGTGTTGTTTCTGGAGCTTCAGATCTGCTTTCTCAATAGCACAGAGTGAGATTTTATCTTCAAGCCCTGATGAACTCTTCATCTCAGGATCAGAATGTATGAATCACAGTTCTGCTTTCTTTAAGTGAATGTGACGCAGACACCATCACGTGAATCTCTATTTACCGTCACCAGTGATGAAGTCATCCTCCACATGATTCAGTGCATTCGTACGGTGACGTCTCGACTGTCGCATGGAGTCGATTCAAAGGGTTTATTCTGTTTCTGCTTTTCATTTCTGTTTCTTGTGTTTTGATGGTCTTTCATTTCGCACTAAATGATACTGATGTTAACAAACTGCTGACCAGAGATGTAGCGTTTAATCTTTTTTATTATTATTATTATTATTATGATGGTCAAATAGCATTAACTATAGCCACTAATAAACAAAGTTTATCTTTATCTTGAGTCTTTGCTTGTCTTTATTTTGGGGGTGTAATTTAAACATTGGGTTACAGTTTATAAACTTTCTTTTTTATTTCGCTTCAGTATGTGTAAAAGCATGTGTACACAACCAAACATTCATACTGCACACTTTAAATCTGTTCACTTATACGTGATGATCGGCCAATTTACACGACAAAAAGATCACTATGTTCATCACTTTTAGATCATACAGGGCACAGAAACAGTAGCTTACCTGAAATATTTATAAATGTTTTATTAATATTGACCAGAATCATGTTTATGACCCTAAACTAACAATGACGGTTAAATTTTGTTTTTGCACATAAAAATTCGGCGTGACTTTTACGTCTTTAGAATATTATAAACGTTAAAAATATCTTTAATATTTAATATCTCTAAAAATAGTTCATAAACTGTTTGAGATGCTACAGGTATATCAAACAGATTTGCTTTTGTCAAATTAAATATTAAATCTTCTGTATGAATCTTTGGTACTCGGCCCATATTGACTCAATAAAATAACAATATTACTGATAGTTTACTGTATACAGGACAGACGTTAATGTGCTTGTGTTTCTAAAGATACAGCCGTCTTACATTGCATTCAATGTACACATGCTATTATAAATGCAAAGGTCATGGGTTTGAATCTCACTGAACTGTAAGTCACTTTAAATAAAAACATCTGCCAAACACACTCTTCACTATTCCAACAGTAAGTCTGACGGCAGTTTTAGGTTTGGCAGTGTGTTGTGCTTTAATTCATTTACACAATCATCTGAGGCTGAAAGCAGCATTACATCAGATACATCCAGACAGAAAAGCCACAGACACACAGGAAACATGTCATCAAACATGGATCTTCTGGGAAGATCCTGAACGTATTGCTCAAGTTCAAAGCTTGTATTCAATCACGTAATGCTTTTCATCAGCTGTACATGTGACATAATATACATATATATTTCATATACACAGTGTGTGCAAAATCATCTGGCTCCAGATTATACGATTTCACGACAAATTAACTCCGAGGTCGACATAAATTAAGATTAAAGTACAATGTGTGTATGAAGAAAAGGCCTTTAAAGGGACAGTTCACTGGTAATCTCTCATGATGAAGTCACCGTATAAGCCTGTGTGAAACACAAAAGCAGAGTTTGTGTATATCATATTTGCTTTGGTATAAATCACAATTTTCTTTCACGATACTGAAACTCTGACAATGTGTTTCACAGAGGTCTTAAACAACACAAGTGTGAGTAAATGATGAGAAAATGAGATTTTTTAATTCAGTGTCAGTGTCGTCTGTTTGTGTTGTTCAGTTGGAGCTGGCAGTGATGGGTTTCTCCAGCTCGAGGTCAGCGGGGGGCAGCGCGGGAGGAACGGCTGATGGACGCAGGTGACCGTAACACGCCTGACACACGTGTTTCGACTCACGCTTCTGATCGCAGCAGCTGGCGCAGAACACGTTTCCACAGCTCCTAGACGGGCGAAAGCAAAGGTAAACACATAAACAAGCACAGTCATGTCTTTAACCCATTTTAATATTCAGAGTTTTCACTTTAAATGTTTCAGATGAGTTTCTCCATTTGCTTTTTGTGCTGCTTGTTGAAGTAATTTTACTTTTTTCATGAAAATGAGCAGTGATGAGAAACATTATTACAGGCAAATAATACGGCGTCTCACTTCTGCTAGTAAAATAAACAGACTGTGTTCAAACCCTCGAGTCTAAATGAACCTGACAGTACGTCTGCAGGATCTCAGGGATGTCGATGGAGAACAGGCAAACAAATAATCAGAGATGTGATAGTCTGACAGAAGCAGAAGATCTTACCATTCATTCTCAACAGCTTCTCGGCCGCTGCAGAACAAATACAGAAACACAGAGGACAGGAAAGAGTGAAACTCATCCACCTCATCCTCATGTCATCTTGAGTTATCTCATTTCAGGCTTTAAACCCTAATCAACTAATAATTCTCTTCAGTGTGAAACATTGAACATGTGACGGGGTCACAATGAACAGAAAGAAGAGAGAGACTGAAAGAGATTGACATGTACTGGACACACAGACTGTGATTTATTCATTGTATTCTCACCTGCAGTGATGCGTTCTCGCAGCCAGCCAAAACGTCCTCTTGCATCCATAGCAACGGGATGCTGAGTGCTCCGAGTACCACTGTGATACCTGCGCACACACACACACACAGAGCACGTGTTGTCAGGAATGAGATGAAGACGACACACACGGATTCAGAGTTCATCATCACCTCTGTGTCCTGTTGTTCTGTTTGTTCAGTACTGCACTCGATGTTATTCTCACCGTCCGGCAGAGACGTCTGCAAAGTACAGGAGATATATCATGTAAACCTGCAGAATGTGATGAGCATCACCTTATTTAGAAATCTTTCTGAGTTTGCAGGACAGAGTTTCCATCACACATTATAACTGTAAGCAGTTTTGTTTCTGTAGAATAACACATGCTGATAAATTGTGACCAGAAATGTGAATTAAGGAAAGAAATGGAGTGAATTATGAAAGCTGCACTGTGTATAATTTGCCTTTCTATCACTATCTGTGTTCATGTATTTACCTTAATGTGTGTTGAAGTCAATTGACAAAGAAATAAAATTTTATGCGAAATCTCACGTGACAGTTTAACTTACAAATCATTATTATAAGCTTACTGTTGTGAATCATGGTAACAGTTTTAAACACAGGTTTTTATGCACTTGCTCAATAAATGATTTTTGTTTACTGAACGTTCTGACCTGCAGTTTTAATCATTTTAATCTATTAAATGTTTTCATTGTTGGTATTATATGAAAGGAGAGGTAAGTGTGTTTATTCAGCACATGAACAATACTGCCTACAGCATTTTTATTATTCCAGAGGTTAAAAAATCGAATATTCAGCGTTAGTGTTTGTCACTTACCAGTTTTCCGTTGACGTGCAGGCGACTCCAGAGCTCCTGCACCTGCTTCTTTAACATGTCCACATGTATCTGATGCTCGGCCTCCAGTCGCACGTGTACGCCGTCACCGTTCACACCGTCTGTATCTGCGTGTCCTGATGCTGTTAACCGCTGGATTGACCCTCTCTCCAAGCCATCCGCGGCTGCCGTCTGCCCGTCGCTCCTGTTCTGATGAACGTCAGGCGGTCCGGATGATGTGCTGTTTGGACGGGGGACATCCATATCTTCACTGGATGTGAAGGATTGATCTTCAGTCTCCTCAGGCACGTCTCCAGAGTTTAAGACAGGACGGTTAAAGGCAGGTGTGTTGGTAAGATCGTCCGGCTTCATGTTGTCTTCCTGCATGTTTTTCATCTGACTGTCAATCACTCCATTATCCACACAGAGCTCCGGCCCTTCCGTCCTGTTTGCCAGCAGATGCCCGTCCGATGTTTCCACACAGAGTCTGTTATCCAGCGTCATCTCAGAAAGATCACGACTGTCATCAGAGCTGCATTCTGAACTGTTTCTGTCAGATTCTGTGATGTCCAGAGCGACCCGGCGGAGGTTAGAGTCGCCGCTGCGATGTTTCTGTGTTGAAGATGTTGATGTCAAACCCTTGCAGACTGCAGGTAAGTCGTTACATGACCGAGTCTTTGGTAACCTGTGAAACATTGTGTCATGAAAATACAGTTTCAGTTTTCAGGATAAAGGACCAAAATGTTTTTTTCGTGATATAATGCTGAACTGAATGACAGAACCAAGACACAGTAAATTTGTCTCTTTCGATTATTTTTTCTTTAGTATGTTTATCTAAAAATCTATTAAAATCCTCTTGTGCACATGTGTTTCAATGTTTTTCATGCACATTTACCTGCTCACAGGTGTGTCCTCAGGCGATACGGGGGCGGAGTGCGGCACACATGACTCATCAGAGGGCGTGGAGGGGGCGGAGTTAGGCAGATAGACGGCACTCCACAGCATCAGATTTCTCACGTGACACACCGGATGCAAAACCTGAGGATGATGGAGATGATGCTGAAACTCCAGTGTGTGTGTCAGACTGAAGCGTGAGGTGTATTTGAGATGACGGTACCGTCTCTGATCGGGGAATAGAGGATGTTGTGGAAGGCAGGGTTTTCGGACCGCAGCAGAGACCAAACGGAGCAGGTCTTCTCATGTATCTGCAGCTCCTCTCGTTCCTTCAGACTGTTACACAAGAACGTCCCGAACAAACAGGAGTACGTGTGCTGGACTAACTTCACCTGCAACCACAGAAATAAACTCGGGGTCATGTTGGATAGAGGATAATATGCACAACAATAATGCACGAGACTGTACCAGAAAAGACTCGTTGAACTGAAAGGAACATGGGAACTGTCTGTGCAGCTGATGCACACAGTCCAGCCACTGCAGAAACACCGGACAGCGTTCATTCACATCATCAGCGTTCTCTCTGTGACCACAGCGATCTGCAAACTTATGACCGTAATCCAGCCACTCCGTCTCCACCAGCACCTGAAAACCCTGAAGAAAACAATAAATCTCCTGTTGAATTCTACTGAACTTTATATTGATGGAAAGTCTAGGACTCAAGAAGAAATATTTGACAAGTTTGCATCAACAAAAACTAAAAATGTTATCTTAAAATTTAAGATTTAATAAAACAAAACTGTAGTTTGATGCATTTGTATCTTCATCAAGATGTTCTGAACTTCAGGTTGTAATTTCCTTGTATGTCTATTACATGTCCTAAGAGCTTCATTATTATATTACTTGATCTCATTAAGTTTTAATAGTTGAGAAACAACAACGTTTAACAGCATCTGATTCAGTGATTCTTTTATTTGAACCATGTTGCTGTATTTTTAGACTCTGCACAAAAATAATGAAGATATGATACTGATTCATCCGAAAGAGACCTGAATGGTCCTGTAGAACGGATCCAGAAGCAGTTTAGACAGCGCTACGATCTGAGGTGTTCTGTCCCAGCCGTCTGAGCAGTGCACGAGGACGGGCCGACGGTCTCCATCCACCGCGTTCACCACCAGCAGAGACGCTTTCAGTAACAGAGACAGATGCTGAAGCCACTTTGTGCTCTCTAGAGCAGACAGCCAACTGTGACCAGAGGAGGATATTAGCCCAGAACCACAGGTCTGTTATTGTGCTTTACTCGTGGAGATCTACTCACTTCACCGGATCAGGAACTTGAGCGCAGAGAGTCCTCAAACACTGAAAGCTCCTGCGGATGGAGTGGATGTTGGCCATGCCCATGAACATCACCTCACAGCCGGGGTAATACTCTACACAAACACACAGAGAGATGACACGCTACACATGATGTCACCTCATTCAACAGCGTTATTACCTGGACATTCACAGCCGCCTCCTTTCGCCCGATTGGCCACGGCAGCGGCGTACGACCGAGCGTCCATTATTAACAGCTTCTGAGGGGGCGTGGCACTCGGAGTCGGTTCTGAGTTCCCATTGGTCCTGTGAGGATCTGAAGCACAGGATGAAGACTGATGAAGAGAAAACTGTAAATCCTCCTAATCCAGAGTCACATCACTTACCAGAGTTGCTGTTTGTCTCATCAGCAGCACAGGCTTTACCAATAGACTCTATTAAATGCTCATCATCTGCATTCCTCCAACCCCACCAGCTGACCTCCGGCTGCCCGCAGCGACCAATCACAGCGCCTGAACTCTGATGTCTGGGGGAAATGTTATGGGCAGATATGATTTTACTTCTCTTACATGTTATTTGTCATTCTAGAAGGGTTCAATTGCTTCTGGTTTGTGATTGTGTATAGACTGATATTTCTCTGATGTCTGGACTCTATCAACATACATTCTGTGATCATTTATATTTCTCAACTGTAAACCATTCAGATGACTTATTATTGAAATGTTTTTAGTTGAATAAGTAAATGTTATTGCTTTGTTTATTGTACCTGTAAACAACAGCAGGAATTCTCTTCCAGGATCGAAACGCCGCCACATTCTCCAGCTGCAGATCTGTGACGGCAGTCGGCACGATGATCTGCTCGGGGTAACTGGCACACAACCTGAACCATCACACACACACACACACGGTTCAGTATGACACACCTGTGTATGTGGTCAGTGTGTTTGTTTGTGTCACCTGTAGTTCTTGTTGATGTTGGAGATTCTCCAGACGCACCGTGTGTGAAAGCCCATCCTCTCCATCTCACGCTTCAATCTGTGCTGATGTCCTCCTGTCACATGAAGCTTTGTGTTAACACACTCATATCACATACAGGACATATTTACAGTCTGTGTGTGTGTGTGTACCTGCACGGCATATCCCATCATGCACTTCTCTCTCCTCCACAGATGTGCTCACGCTACACGAGAGGAACGCAAACAGCTCCTCCAGTCTGACCGGCGGACGCATGGCGGCGTTTATCCTTCTCGACCAATCCTGACACTGTTCCACCGACAGGAAGTGACATCTGAACCCAACAGATGAGTTAACCAATCACTGAGCAGCAGCTCTGTTTATAACAATCCTTACACATCTGTTGCACTTGTATCTTGGTGTTTAAACATCAATTAATCAGTAGATTTTTTATAAAACTGTATTACACAGCAGTCGTGACATTCCTTTACAAATGTCACAAAGACCACACAGAAAATATGAACCGATAATTTCACAACCAACCTGTAAAGTATGTAAATGAAAGAGCAAGTATGATTTCATGAAAAGCACGACACTGATGATATTGTAGATGAGGAACACATTTGTTAAACAAAGCAGCTGTATTAGAACAATATGATCAGATAATGATTGTGTTACAGTAACTGTACCTGATGACTTTACAGTCTTTACAGGTGAGATGTAGTTGTGTCATATCACGACATTCCATATTCTCAATCAGCTGTAGAGGAACCTGACACATCAACACAAAAACACTCGGGTTTAAGACTTTGTCCCGCATTCAATAATACGTTTTATCATTATAATTTATTTGTACAATATTTACTATTTAAAATACACAATATATCTGACTCGACCTATCGACACCTGATATCATAAAAAAAAAATATATATATATTTTCTTTCCTCCACAGGTTCTTATCTAGCACTGCAAAACATTGTAAACTTAGTAAAGTACTATTATTGCCGCTTTTGATGTGTCGCTTCATTGTCTCCTAATATTTGTAAGTCGCTTTGGATAAAAGCGTCAGCTAAATGTAGATGGAGACGGAGTGAAATAACCTGTAATCGAACAGATCTGTGTTTAGCGTGTTGTGCGTCTCACATTGATGATGTTGTCTTGTAATCTGACGTGAAGTCTGTAGCTGGTTAAAGTGATGACGGACCCGTCGGCTCTTCCTACATATTCCACACGCTCACCGTTCAGCAGCGGGAACGACACCTGAACATCCAGAACAAACCATTAAAACTGAACTCACGTGAATCCCTCATCACGTGTTTTACCTGTAAGAGCTGAAACTGTAGATCAGGACTGTCATTGGCCTTCACAATCTGCTCTTCTTCAACCTAAAACACACACAGTACTGATCTCAGACCAGTGTAATCATCATCATTCTGCAGTGAATTAGGTTATAGATGGTTCAGGGTTTTACCATGACCCCGGTGAGGCTGGACAGAGAGAATCACAGTCCTGGAGCGAAACCAAATGACCTAAACAACACGATTAAATACAAATCACCAGGACATACAACCATAAATATATAAGTTGTGAGATTAACATAATAAGATTTACAAATGGTGGTGTGCTCATGAAAACAAAATAAAATCTCCTTTAATCTCATTTTATTATCACTTCATTAATATCAGGACAAGTATGACTGGCTGTTCCTAGTTCTGTTTGTTGATGTAATGACACAGTATGTTTGATCTTATTCTTCTTCTCAGAAACATCTAAAAGACTTATTGATTCTCGGCGTGAGAACATTGATACAGTTTTGTGAGCTTTAAATATTGCATTGCTTTGAAAACTGTGATTGATTATTATGTTTCAGTGAATGTCAGATAGTAATTGTGAGAGCAGTCAAAACAAACACGTTATATAATACGGTTGTTCGTTTAAGAATCATGTGTCATAATGACCAGCGTTTCCATTAATACTTCACCAAGATGAGCATTTTGAATAAGAATCTGTTGAAACACACAGACAGACACATGCACATTCTCCATCTGTATCATACATGTACAAACACGCGCACACACATTCCATACGTGATGTCTGTGGATCTACAGACCTGCTCGTGTAAAGGTCCGGGCCAGATTCACAAATATAGAAAGCCTAAAAAACAAAAGATATTATTATTAGATTATAACATATGAATCAAGTTTTTTTCTTTAATCGTTAAGAAATCAATTCTTTGAATGTGTGTCAGACTCACAGACCCGGTAATCTTGTAATACTGTATGAAGTAACACACAACCAATATGATGAAACTGGTTTTGCTTTTATATTTGCTTTGAAGGGCTGGTCAAACCCAACCCGTGTCACAGTTACAGACCTGCGGCTATTCAATTAGATGGAAATGTGAACTAATCACAGAACATGCAAACAACACGGTTAGAGCTTCTCATGTCACGGATCAGCAGCTTTCACATATAATAACAGACATGTTTGCAGAGGCAAAACCTGAAATATTCATTCTTACAGAATATATTAACAATATATGAAATCATCTGGTTATATTTTACTAAAGCCCTCTATCAGCAAAAACCTAAACCAGAAAACATTGACATCTGTGTGATAAATATCTTTGATTAAAACTTTTTCATGGCAAACTTGACGTTTGTGTGAAACTGCCCAAAATGAACTACAGCAATGGTGTGATCATCAGCATATTAATAAACACTAAAGCTTACATGACAATGAAACGTGTATTTTAAATGCATTTTGAATAAAAGTGTCTGTCTAATGCAGAAGATCTGCTCTGCATTTAATCACATTTACATTCATGCAACACATTCGCATTGACACATGTGCATTAGAAACACACATGATCATTCTCGTCATGTGTTATATGAGTGTTTATGTGTGTTGTTGTTGATGTTGTTTATGTTTGGAGGGCGGAACCCGTCACACACACCGACTCTTCTGCACAATAAAGCCGGGAATAAAGTCACTGCACGTGCGCTGCACACTCACCTGATCTGCGGTCAGTCGCTGCTGCTGGAAAACCGGCGTGAAACGGTCAATATAACGCTGTGAACGGAATGTAAACATTGAGTGTTATTTACTCCGCCATGATGCTTCGCTCTCAGCGGCGCTGCTTCAGTCACGTGACGCGGTGACGCACTGACGCAGGCACGTCTGACGTGGGATCGTGTTTTGGCGCAGATAAAAGAAGCGAATTTATTTTGGCAAATGTGACTTTATTAAATGATTTATTTTAGTTTGTAATATTTTATTCATTAAAAAACATTGTTGTAGTCAATTCTAATGATTGCATTATTTGCATACTAAACCATGTGACCAAAAGTGAATTAAATTGCTCTTATTAACTGTATTGATAAAGAAATGTACAAACATTACAAGATAAACAAATAAATGTGTGTTTAGTAAAGTTAGTTTGTTTATTTCTTACTCGTTCTTAGATTTATAGAGTTTTCTATAGTAACTAAAGGAACTTTCTTTATCAATTCATTCATTAATCAACATTTATATACTATTATTTATCATTTAGTCTCCAAACCAAGAGGAATATTAGAGTTTACAACCAAATCATTTAACAATTTTACAGCATTTACACTTTTTTATAAATAAATGTATTAACAGAATGAAAATAAATGTCTTTGTTCATGTTTCATCAGGTACTGTAATGACCTTCATTAGATGATCATGTGACTGATAAAGAAGAACCAGGAAACACCTGCCCATCATCTTCCTCTCGCTTTACCATCACATCAGATTGAACAGCGACAGAAACATAATTATTGTGTTCTTCATCTCTCTGTAGTCCCGTATCTTCTTCTGTTTTAGTATCATCTGGTTCCTGTTTGATTGTTACTGAACATACGTCCAGACTGATGACAGCGCTGTCTGAAACTGGACTGTGGATTGTGTGTACTGGTTTATATGATGGAGATCCTTCAGCAACACACAAATCTCGTCCACTTCTCGACCTGGTTCCAGAAAAGATAAAAGGTTTGTATTTATTTATTATCTATTATCTTTAGTTCTTTCACTCACATTTGTATGTTTTCATGACTATTTTCCATTCTCTCTTTTGATACAGAACAGAGATTGACATCAGGTTTAGTAAATATTTATGTATCTATTAAGTTAATAAAACCATATAACACCATTAAAACTCATTGACAAAATGTTACATGACATCTCATTTGATAAAAGCATCTGCTAAATAAGTCAATGTAAATCTTTAACTAACCTGTAGTTGTAGAACCAGTTACTAACAGTACTAATGTTAATGTCTAGTTGTGACGCCAGCGTCTCTATGGTGTGTTGTGAGGGATATGGCTCCTGTTCATACGCTCTTTTTAAAACTTCTTTCTCCTGAAATGAGAGAATGACACGCGGCCTCTTGGACACGTCAGACAATCCTGAAAGACCAAATTCACTCGCTGTTGTGTCCAGGGAGTCGATATATGACCCAATCAGAGATCGTTTGAGACGAGCTGCAGTGCATAAAGAATACATTTACGGGATTTATTTTTTATTTTTCACATCAACTGGACGAAGGACTAGTTGACAGTAAACTCTCACACATTTACCTCTCTGGTTCATCATCTTCACAGCGTGCAGTTTTTGGACATTGTGAGGGTTCTGGAGCCACAGATTCATCCGAATGAAGTTTTCTTTTCCTTTGACGCTCAGTTTTGTCCAGGGTTTGGGATGAGACAGCAGCTCAGACACAGAGCTTTGTGTTAAACCCAGAACTTCTTCTCCAAACAGACGCTGACCTGCATGAACACTAACCAACATTACTGACAATGACTAAAAAGAAAAAACTGCTCTTCCATCATTACTATTATTACAATAATTACCATCATTTATCATCATATCTTCTCACCCAGATTGTTGATCGTGAGAACTTCTTTCACTCGTTTGGTGATGCTGAATGTGTCTAAGTGGAACGCCGGCTGTTGGATGTTCAGACCAGTGTTGATACCTGTAAGACAATCTGAAATCAGCTCTTTATTCTGATCTTGTAGATTTTTTTCAACAGGTAACCGGTGAAGACCGCACGGTTGTGGCATCAACACTTCCTCTACAGCTGTGTTCTCTGTCATTTTACTCCATTCTGAATCCACAGGAGACGTCTGGAATGACCCGTGAGCCGTGGAGAGATTAATAGAAGCGAGAGAGCGTGATGGATTGTTGGAGGGATTAGAGTCTCTATTCATTTCATTTTGGACCTTCTGGATGATGTTTTGAACAAAATCTGTCGGGGATAGACCGCAGCGATCCAGTCCTTCAGAATCCACCTCTTCTGGTTTTATTGTGTTATTGTCATACTGTGATGTCATATGGGATGAAAGATGCATCTCATGTTTGGCCTGCTCAAGGATGGTCCTGATGATGTTCTCTGATCCATCTCTCCTGTCATCCTCTTCTACTGAAATGAAAATGATCATTTTGAAATGAAGTATCATTAATTATCAGTGCTTAAACCTTTCTCATACATTCATTTCTCATTTCTGTTTTTATTCTTTTGCTTAAACAACACAAAAATGTATTCAAATACCTTTACTTTCAAATAAAGCTTTTCAAATAAAGATTTACTGAAAATGTGTCTCACCTCTGCAGTCATCACTGCTGATATTGAGCGTTTGAATGTTGTGTTCATGTGATAAGAAGTGCTTCATTCTTATAAACGGTTCTCTTCCTCTGCTCCAGGGTTTGGGTCGAGACATTATCTCGGTTCCTTGAGAAAGCCCCAGCACATGGTGACAGATGTTGTGCTTCTCGAGAATCTCTTTCACCTGTTGAGTGATTCTGCTGGTGTCGAGATCATCTTTATTATGATCTTCATCCTCACCACTGATGCTCTCTTGTGATGTCAGGTGAGTGACGTACTCCTCTTCTTTAATAGATGTTTGGAGATTTAGAGATGATGATGGTGATCTGTTGACCACATGACGCTGAGAGATCGGTTCATTCACTGATTCCTGATGAAAATCTACTGCCGTCTCCACTGGAGGACGTTACAGTAAACAAACAAACAAACATTACTGTAGTTTACTAACAATCACATCTGTGTTCCTATAGTACCAAACATTAATATCAACTCAAGAGTAATTGACTGATTCAGTTACCATTATCACCAGTGTGCTGCAGAGATAAAGCTGCTGTCTGCATCAGTGAGACGCTACTAACATCTGCTGCTGGAGAAAAGACCTGAGAGAGAGAGAGAGAGATATGAGATATATATATATATATATATAGAGAGAGAGAGATATATATATATATATATATATATATATATATATATATATATATATATATATATATATATAGAGAGAGAGAGATAGAGAGAGAGAGAGAGACAGAGAGAGAGATAGAGAGAGAGAGAGACAGAGAGATATATAGACATATATATATATATATATATATAGATATATATATATATATATATATATATAGAGAGAGAGATATATATATATATATATATATATATATCAGAGAGAGAGGAGAGAGACAGAGAGAGAGAGAGAGAGAGAGACAGAGAGAGAGAGAGAGACAGAGAGAGAGAGAGAGAGACAGAGAGAGAGAGAGAGAGAGAGAGAGAGAGAGAGAGAGAGTTTTTAAACTGCATGAACCGTCTGGAGGCGTTTCTGGATTTGTGTAAATTTGATGAGAAATGTTTGAGTTCATATTGAAATATTTAATAATAATAATCTGAGTTGAGTTTGTGTCATTATTGAGATCTCTTCTGAAACTCTCATGACTCTCTGAAACTCTGACTCTTTTTCTCAGGAGAAATATCAGAGTTTCCATTTGATCTTCATTTAATCTCACTGATGTCTAGAAGAAATAATTAACTTTATCATCATCAGTATATTCATCAGTAAAGTGTTGATAAAGTGTTCTCTTACCGGTTTAGCTGTGGTCTGTTTCAGCATCTGGAGACTGCTGCAGGTTCATGAAAAAAAGTTTTTATCTTGTCTGGACAATTTTGGTCATTCTGTTTAAACTTTATACTGTCATATTATTAATGATGATATGTGAAAGAGACCTGGACTCAGTTTTGATCTTCACATAGTCCTGCAGGGATTGTAACCTGGCCTGAAGAATCTAATAAATAAATAATAAATAAAGCGCAGTTTAGCAAAAAATACAATTCTGTCATTAATTTATTTACTTTTTACACCCATATTTTTTGCAGACCACAAGGACTAACCCTAACTCTTTCCAATGACGGCGAGTAAATGATCTTTTGTTTATTAATAATGCTTTATGAAGTGTACTCCACCTCGATATCTTGTGATTTATTGGTCAGTTGTTGTTGCAGCAGTGTGATGTGATTGGCTGTTCTCTCCCGCACTTCCTGTAGCATGTGCTGAAGATGATGAACTTCCTCCCGCAGACGCAGAATCTCACCGTCTCTCCTGACAACCATCATCTCCAGATCTCCAGAGCTACACGCCAGTAAAATACACAATCTTACAAGAATAATTGCTGAAAACTCCACAACAGATATTTCACAGAGGCATTTTATTCATCTTAAAATATAAAAATAAGCATCAAATTTGACAAGTACTAATGATGTTTTACCACAGTGATGCTGCTGGACACATGCAGAGCTTCTGTTGATATAAAGACAGAGATGATCAGTCTGTGATTTAAAGAAACAGTTCACCTGAAAAAATCTGTCACCATCTCTTTTTGCGCACAAAAAATAGATTGAATGAATGTGTTTCACCACAGAGACATTATAATTCATTATAACTCTTAATTTAACACCCAGAAATGCATATTGATGATCATTTATCACAAGTCTTGTTTGATGTTTTGTTGAAAAAACAATAACCTGATATTCAAACAATTTCAGATTTTAAATGAACAAGGTGTCCGGCTGTGATTTTACTGTGAAGTCGTTTAAATAGCAGGTTGCTTTCTGTTTACTTTAAGGTAGAAAAAGAGAAAACTCATGTGTTAACACTTAAATATATATTACAGAAGACTATGTTTTATGTAATAGTGTTTATAAAAAGGTTTGTGTTCCTTTACTTTGCCTTGTATTTACTGTCGTAAGAGTTTGACATCATCAAAACACATTCACATCACAAACAAAATCACATCCATGTTAGTGGTGACATGACAAATAGAAGTAATGTAATCCTGAACACTGAAACACATATAAAGTGAAGAAACAGAAGCAGTAATACTGTACCGTGTGATTGTGGTGAGCGCTTTTGGTTTCCATAATGTTGATCCTCATGAACAGACGCTTCTCACTGACTGATCTGAGTCCAGCCGAGCCGAGGGATGACTCAAACACCCATCGATACTCATGATCAATACATCCCACCAATCAATACCTGCAAACAAAGAACTCAATCGATTAATCAGTAGATCTATTTTCAGCATCTGCTGTGGGTGGAGCTCAATGAATCGATCGATCAATCAGCCAATCAATGTGAAGCGCTGAGGTGATTCTAAAACCTGCTTTTGTCATTGTTCCAAATATTGTGAGAAATAAAGAGTATAAAACTGAACTGGATCTGTTTTCTAGAACATTAGATTTATTGGATTAATGCAACTTTTATGTTTGTATGCCAAACATAAATTCTTTTTCAGTATATTTTCTGTATCACAATATATATAATAATAATTCATACACATCATTTGATCATATTCATGTTCATATTAAGTGTATATTACTGCACACTTCTGTTTTATCATTTCAAGAGAAGTCAAATCTGTATAAAAAGGTTTTGCTGTGGTAACAACAAAATCATCTGTTTTTGTATGTTTGGGTCATTGCTGATATTGATTGTAGCTATTGGTTGTATTGATCCTTTTTTATTTATTCACAGTGCACAATATTGATTTTCCACAGCACAGCCTGATGAATATAAATAAAGATCTAGAAACCAATCTGAGAATATAAGAAGATCAAACGAATCCACAAATTTAGACTATTTAAAAACAATACATGACTATACATACATCTTCTGGGAGAGAGAATTATTTATATATAATATTATTAGCAATAAATTCTTATTAAATTCTTAAAAACCAGTAATATACCTCAAATTGTCTGTATTTCAAGCACACTGTGCAAAATCTGTCTGTCTGTATATGTTGTGTTTAATTGCTTATTTAATGATGTTATATGTTGTTGTGTTATATTAACACTTGCACATTTGGATCACTCTGTGTAATTACTGTTACATGGTCTGATTGACAATAAAGTTCACTTTGACTTGACTTTGACTTTAAATAGATGAATGTGACGGCCGAGGATTTCTTGTCATAACCGAATCATTTAAGTATCTCATATGAACTTTGTTCTTGTATCTCACTTGGTTTAATTTCATTTTGTGATTCACAGTAGATTGTGATCTTGAACCTTGAACTTGTACGATTAAACAAACCATGTAAATTGACACAATAATTCATCACGTATATGAGCCTCGGCTTCTTTTGTCTGTCAAGAATCTGTCAGTCGTTTCACACACTTCTGTCTCTTTATTGCTCTGGAGAATCAAACGCAGTCGAGGGAAACGCGAGTGTCACCAGATCTCACGCTTGTAGAATAATTCAGCTCATTGCTAATAAGTTTGGCATGTGAATATGCGTGTCACGCATTACTGCCCTTCATGTGGCAGACGTGAGTTGTGTTACTGACAGGTTAATATTTACTAGTGTATGTAGATAAAAACTACAGGACTTCATGCTTTCAATGACTACAATTTACTAAGAAGTATTTTCTCTGTCCAAAGACATATTTTTAAATAAATGTGGACAGCATATAGGTATGATCCTGCAGAGCTCCGACTTTTGATCATTTTTAACTCTTTTCATTAAAGTGCAAGATTATTCTCTGTTTCTGAAATGTGTGTGTGAAATGATGCCTGTGTTAAAAATAAATGCCTCACTGTTCAGTCTTGATGGATCATTTTTGCAGACTTTGTTTAGAAGTATGCCAGTAAAAATTGTTCTGATGGTCGATTCCTGTTGACATTGACTTTGCTAAAGTCTTAAATAAACCCGGATGAGAGAGCCGATGGGCATCGCTGGATGAAACAGCTGAGGAATGAGCAAACATTTCTTCCATGTGTCCTCTAGAGAGCGAGACCGTGTTATTCTAAACCGCTGTTGTTTCTAAATCACAATGGACCTTGAGGCCCGTGTGTGTATGAAGAATCATCATCTACCTGTCACTTCCTAAAGAGGACATGTGTTATTTATATCAGCCAGTAGACAACAGCACGGATCATGTACAAAAGGCCTCCGTCTGAGCTTCATTGTCCAGCTGAAGTCATTGTTGGGAGCGTCTCCATCATACACCGGCCATGGTGAGTAACCAGAAGAGATTTACAGATGGCACGGGGTCTCTGGTGCTGCATAGAAATGTGGATTTACTTAGTGACACAGCCATGTATGTTAGATGAGATATCAATCCACCTAAACTGTCTTTTACTGTTGTGTGTTTGCAGTTCTGAATCTGATTTCTGATTTCTGCAGGCACCCAAGAAAGCAAAGAAGAGGGCGGCAGAAGGAGCAAACTCTAATGTCTTCTCCATGTTTGAACAGGCTCAGATCCAGGAGTTTAAAGAGGTCTGATGGCATTTCTCTCTGTCTGTCTCTTTTAACTTAAAGAGTTATTCATAAAGAGCGCCGTGAGCCGCGCTGTGGAATCCGATCTGATCCTGTCTGATCCCTTTTGAGAGCTGATATATATATTTATAGAGACACTCCTTAGCATACCAAATTCTGTTGGGATAAATGACGCACGTGTGCCATTGTCTGTCTGTTTAAATCATTCACCATCTTTTTATTTCAATCAGCAGTGAGATCACATTGAGAGCATATACAGACTTTAGTTTGAGTCTCCAAACCTTCAGACTCACATATACTTCAGAGATCTCAAAATGTGCTCTGATTTCTCAAGTCAAAAGATAAAATGATCACAAACATCATCTCTAGTTTTCATTTCATCTCTTTTTATTAGACTACACTTGAATAAACATAACTGATATTAGTATCAAAATAATGATGTTTTCCTTTGTGTTTTTAGGCGTTCACCATCATGGATCAGAACAGAGATGGATTTATTGACAAGAATGATTTGAGAGACACCTTCGCAGCTCTCGGTTGGTTTATGCAAGTTTAATACACCAAAGACGAGACAAACATGTATCTAAACAAAATTCTATTTCAGTTCATAAATCTGCAGTTAAAGTTTTGGCTTATTTGTGGTTGAAGCATCATTTTGAAATCATATTTCATGTTTACGAGGCCTGTAGTGGATTTGTAGTGGTTCCAATACATTATTGGCAGACTTAAAAGACCTAAAAGACTTTAAAGAAGAAGAAATGAAATGACTGATTCTTACTGATAAAGAATGATCTCTGGTCACTATCAGTATGAGGGATCTTTACATCACTAATACATTGTTTTATATTTTCTCCTGTTGTTTGATTGACAGGGCGTCTGAATGTAAAACAGGAGGAGATTGATGACATGTTGAAGGAGGCGTCTGGTCCGATAAACTTCACTGTTTTCCTCACTATGTTTGGAGAGAAACTCAAGGGTAAGACCTGAATAAAGTCAGTCGTTTCTAAACACGGCCAGGAAAGGGTTGTGTTCTGAAGTTTGATGTGGTAAACTTGTGTTATCAGTATGACATTGTGATGGAGGTTTGTCATATATTAACAGGTGCTGATCCTGAAGAAACCATCCTAAATGCATTTAAAGTGTTTGATCCAGAGGGAAAGGGAATTCTGAAAAAAGAATAGTATGATTTCAGATTCATCACATTCACTTTTAACCAGAAATCACTTTAAACGAACACACATGTGAAAGCTTTTCCTGTGTTTCTCTTCAGTGTCACGGAGATGTTGACCACACAGGCCGACAGATTTTCTGCAGAAGAGGTGAGAGATACAGGTGTACAGGTGATGCTGTCAGGTTGTCATGGAGACACAGCGAGACTATCATTGATGGTTCTCTCATCCACAGATGGAGCAGATGTTCACTGCCTTTCCTCCAGACGCTGCTGGAAATCTGGACTACAAGAATCTGGTTCACATCATCACACACGGAGAAGAGAAAGATCAGGAATAAATGTATCTATCCTTTAGCCATTCTGTGTTTGTACCCGCCCACTTATTTATGATTGACAGGCTTCAGTATGAAAATAAACTCATTGTTCTGATTTTTCAATGTGTGGTTGAGTCAGTGTTTCTATATGTTTGTTTTTGGTCAAGATTTTGTAAGAGATCAGAAAATAAATGAAGAAAACATTGAAACAACACAGCTGAGACAATATTGTCATTATACAATTTTCAATACCTGACAAATAGTTTATGAACATTGATTTACCATCTTTTGTTACAATAATTTTCACTATGTATACCTGTGTATTATAATCTTAAATATAACATTCAATCGTGTAAATCATTGTGCACTATTACTGTTACTGGATATGATTAATAATCCTGTTTAATAATCAGGAGGCTTGTATGTATTTAATTTTTATCTCTCTAATAAATGTCTTACCTATGTCTTAAAATGTCTTTAAATGCTAAACCTACAGTTTTAAGTCATGGAAAGAATACTAGTTTATATTAAATCACAATTTCACAAATGCTGTAAGCGGGAAATGCTGTGAATTTTAAGTCTTTTCTGACTCTGTCTGTGAAATTCAAGTCTCAATTTAGCATGAAATTCACATTTGTTTCAATGACATGATCTTACTCAGTCAATATTAAAGATCTTAAGGCTATATTTTCACAGAAAGTTCTTAATATTATACAAAATGATGCAGAAAACAGTATTACGTAGAAAACTTGTATTAAGGTTACAGGCTTTGAATTGAACTGCATCATTACAAGAATAATCTTTTGATTTCTGTTTAGCACCAAAGAACATATGATCATATCACACATTCAGGAAGCAGACACACACGAAACACATATGTGACATGTGTCTGTGCGTGTGTTTCATGACCCTCACTGAATGATGCTGATAACAGGTGATGGTACTTTTATTTTTTGCTGGGATAAAGTCAAAGCCCTGTGCTGTTATTTCCGTGCGTGGCCTGTAATGTAATACCACACGTCTGTTTGATCCCACGATCATTAACAGCTCTGACGAGACGTAAAGTTGATCTCTCTGAGTACACAGACACTCTGTCTGTCTGCTTTCATGAGTCTGTGTCCTGGGAATCGAACCCTTGCTGTCGCTAGCATCATACTCTCTCAATCAAGCCCAACTGATGTATGCCAGTATGGGATGGCTATGTTTTCATTACTAGTGAAATGAGCATCACTCTCACCACTATTTTGATGATTTGAGCAAATCCCTAATCTTAAGATTTGTATTAACCATAAAGAATTAAAATTTTAAATGTAATGCGTAACCTTTTGTGCTATAGACACGAATGATATCTGAAAGTGCACAGCTTTGGGAGACCATTCTTTATGATTCTTCTCTGATAGATGACAGGTGGGATATCCCACAGATAAGAAGAGACCTGGGACCAGAATAACATAAAGGGGGAGGACTATAACAGCACTTGTATTTAAATGGTTCATTCATCTAATCCCGGATCTGAAGTGTGATGTATTATTGGTAACAGACTGAAGCTTCTGTTCTTTAGTCTATTTTAAAACACCTGGAGGCAGTCATGGCCAAATGGCTTTCTGACTCAAAGGTTGCTGGTTTGATTCCCAGTGCCGGCAGGAAACCACTGAGGTGCCCTTAAACAAAGTTGCTCCAGATGTGTTTGTGTTCACGACTCTCAGGTTGCATTTAAATAACACAAATATATGAAATATAAATGCACTATAGTGAGGGTAATGCTTAAAATAAGCAGAAAAATCTGACAGTGGAATAAAACCGGACACATCACAAGATGAAACACTGAGAGAGTGTTGAGAAATATACAGACAAAAACATGCTGTAGTTACACCATAACTTTACAGCTATTCTAACACACACATAATGAAATTGATCATCTTGTGAGTGTGCAATTCATCTTAAATTAAGACTAAATGAAATGATAGAGAGACAGTTTTGCTTTAGTCTGATAGTGAGTGACTGCAGATAGAAACACTAGAGGTCGCTGCAGTCCTGCTTTCATCTGCTCACACTAAACAAACTAAAGGAAAACAATACAAATAATGCAAAATGTGATTCATAAACAAAAATGGCACATGGCTTGGTTATGTTATCTTCTGTCTATTTACCATAACTCTGACATAGTGTCATATTAAATTGCATGATATTTCCACTGTATAACACAGAAGACTTGTTGTATTTTCCTTACTCAGGTTGTTATGTAACTTTATCACAGTCATATATTAGTTTGATAAGATATATCTGATAGAAAATGCATGTGATTAATTCTGTAAGACTACTGATTTATTGCAGAATGAGAAACTGTTAAATTATTGATGATATCCCACACAGAAAGCTGAACTAAACTAAACATTATTGCACACAAAAAATAAGCACTGTGTTGTTTGGTTGTGGTTTATTCAGACACCTCTTGTTATAGCCTACAGTCTGATGTGAACGTGAAATATCTAAAGAAAACATTATTTCCTTTAGGAAAACAAGTTGAATTTATTCATGGACATTAAATGTTATAAATAAATTGTATTTAAAACAATCGTGCAAATAATGTATTTATTTTATTGTACATTTTACATCAATTTTACATGAATTTGAAACACATCTCAACTCTGCTCCCTCTCTTTTCTTCTGCCCTATTTTCACCAGCTGCGCGGTATTCATCCGCGGGTCTGTTTCCAGCAGCTGTGACGCTGCGCCTGCGCTGCAGCAGCGTGTATCCTTCCGCAGAGCCGGTGTGTCACAGCCGCAGCACGCGCATCTGACGGCCCGCCACAAACCAGCTTCCCCTCAACCACAGAGCAGGTTCTCGGGGTTCTGTCCAGAAAACGGTGTATTTTTAATCCGCAGGAGTTTTATCTGTCGTGTTCGAGGCGTTTTAGTCGTCGGTGTTTGTGTGTTTTATTCGGCTCGTCATGGCTGACATCGACAAACTCAACATCGACAGCATCATCCAGCGCCTGCTCGAGGGTGAGATTAAAAACCTAATTATGACATAAAAACACCACACAAGTCATAGATATCAAGTCATTAACCTTGTTCTTATCGCATGTGTATGTTTATATTGATCTATTTATTAGTATTTATTCTATCTCACATATATGGCTGTTGAGATGAATTAGCATTGCTAGCGGAGCGTTAGCTCTTCTTGTGTACGGCGAGTTTTCTCCAAACATTGTTAGGACATTATTTTGGGAGTTCGTAGTGTTTGTAGGGTGTCATTGCCTAGGGTGTTCCCTAGGTAGCAACTCACTAGGTTCCGAGTCACATCCAAACTGTGCAATTTCTGTGCTTAAAAACCACAAAAGTACAATATGTGTGTAGCTAGAAGTATATTAGGCGAATAATATGTATAAAACAATGTCATCCTTACTAGGTTTTTATCTACTGATAGTTCAGATGTTAATATTTACTAAAGTTTTTAAAGCATTTGCTTGTGTTTTACATAGTCAGATAAAGTGCTGTTATTCATAACAGTCCATATTTCTCATAAATAAACACATGAAAATGTCTCTTTCATAAGATTTGCTCATATGGAGGAGTTATGGAAGAGTCTTGGCTCTTATTCATTGTAAACAAATGAATGGTAATGTCATTATACATTATGATTTTGGTTATGTATTTGCCTTTGACATTATACTGTATAGTTAAAGGGGGTCAAAGGTGATTTTTGCTCAGCATATAATCGTGGCTTGTCATAGTTCACCTGCAGAAAAGACATTGACACCTTAAATTATCTTCACAAAGAGCTGAAATGGATTGACATGCAGAGCTTCAGCATCATTCATAATAGTGAATTATTAATAATTGGTCTGAGAGATCTGTAAAGTGTTGTTTGATACCGTTTAAAAGAGTTTGTAACTACAGTACAGCATTTATACAATTCAAAGTGGACAATTTCAGCATCAGTAGAGCAAAAAATAATGTGAAAATTAGAAATATAATGTCTGTGTTGTCAAACACGTATGTGTCTTTCACTGTTTACATGATGCTTTAATCCTACTTGACATAACGGTGTATTCAAGCTGTGCAGATCCCAATGTTAGGTAACAATAATATTTGTTCAGTGTTAATATTAATTAGGAAGACTCACTTTGGTAGACGTGCCCATTGTGTTTAGTGTTAAATGACGGTGTCTGCGTTAAATAATGAAAAATGTGTCATTGAGGCGTGTAGCTGATGTGTAAAAACACATTCAGTAGGAAAACTTTTACCATAATGTCTGTTTCACCTGCAGATTACAGCAGTCTGTTTGTTTACATCGCAGGAAACTCCTTTATTCAATTCAATGTTGTTTGTATAGCGCTTTCTCACAAAGATCATTGTACCAAAGCAGCTATTACATGTATTGACAGATATCAGTCAGTGGTCAGGGATTAAAAAAACTCTTTAAGAGAGAAAAAACACCTGACATGACGTGTTATAGATGCAATCTGTAATAAAGACACAAATTGCCATTGATCGCATCTATAACTCACTATGCAGTTACAAGACACAGACATTTACTAACTTAAGAGAGTGAATAAAAATGAATCATATATAATGTGGTAGATGTGATTTTAATTGAACAGGGCCATGGGTGCAATGAAGTTGTCTTGGGCAGTCGTCCATGTAGCATCACCAGGATGGGCATCAGGTGGGGCAGGACTGTTATGAGCAGTAGCAGTATTCATTAAAAACATTGAGTAGACGATCATGTCTTTTTGAATTTTATGTTTACAAGTTATCATTTAGGTAATGTGAATGTTAGAAAAATGGAAAAAACATCTGGAACTAAGACAGACATACTGAAAAATACTGACATACTAAAAGCAACGGTCCTTAACTTGTGGATAATGGATATAAAGTTTATGTGCTACTTAGTGCTTCAAACGAACCGTTTTCTTGAGAAGTGCTCGTTGTACCTTGTTGGTTGATGTGAAAGATGTGCATCCCGGCTATTACTTGAAAGACTATTTTAATGCAAAACTACAGTTTTTAAGCATCAAACTGCTTTATTTTCATGAAATACATTACAGTAGCTGTGTCTCAGTATGTATTCTGCATTTTTATTCTTAGTTTTTATTTTGTGTTTTTAGTGAAATGAAAACCTGGTCTCAGTCTTTAAATAAACAGAATGTTTTAATTATTAAAGAGCTGTTTTGAGTTTATCCTGCTTGAAGAAACAGGGTTTTTGCGCCAGACACATTTTTCTCATATGAGCGGATCTCACGATACTCTATACGCCTCCCAGCGTTTCTTAGAAACCTCTCCCTGTTCTTTTCCATCCCGTCAGGGTTTAGACACGGCCGATGGCATCACCTGCTTGTTTATTGCTATACAGCCTAGAAACCAGGCTGGGCCGTGAGGTGTGCGTCTGTATCTGCTGCGCTGGTGTTAATACGGCTGTTCTCTTGGCAGTCTGTTGTCATTATGTAACCGCACACCAGGCGCTCATGGTTTACAGGCGGGGAATATCCAGAGCTCATGTGTGCATGGAGTTTGGGTGTTCTCCGAGTCGTCATTGGAGATGTCATAGACGATTTATGATTAAAAACTTTTAGTAATTGTCTGATTGTGTATGTCAGAACTACATTTGAATAGACAGGGTGTTGCATGTCTTATAAACTCATTCCTGATGTGTACAGTTTACAGTTTAGCTAATATACCTCATATTTTAAACAGATATTGGTCAATCAAACTGAACTATAATGATTCATGGAAATATGAAGTTAGTTTTGCTTGAGAATTGTTGTGTGGTTTGTGAATAACATGCATTGGGACACAAAGTGGTCCTGTTTCACTTTTTTCACAATTTTGTGGTGATTACAGATTAACGTACAGTGATGATATGCAACAAGTTAATGAGCACTGTTGTACTTAATTGTGGATATGTAATATTTAGACCTGATAATTACTGTAATCTCTTGTGTATATTGGAAAGAGAAACCAGACACATTAGATTAAGTAATGCTTTCTTTTCTCAGAAAGAATATAAAACATGTATGTTATGTTTTATAAAAGGATTTGACTAATTTAAGGTATTATCATATTATATATTGCATTATTTAGCAAGGTCCCATCAGTATTGTGCATCCCTTCATTAGACTTATTGTATTAGGCTTTGTAAAGAAAAATTGTATGTAATTGTTATCATTATGGTTGTTATTGGTATATATGTTTGTTTTTGTATACTGATGAGTTTTTTTATTTTTAAGACAGAATTGTTAAATGATTTGAAGTGATTGTAATGGGTTTTGTGTGTGTTTTTTATACTGTTGATTGCCATGAATATAGCCATTGGTGCTGATATGGTGGTAAAATAGAAATAAATAGGCTTTGTAAATCAAGAAACATGTAGTAATGTGTTCCAGTAAGCAGAAAGACTGATGAATACCCTAGTTAACCTCTCGTTACGTAATCGTTGATGTGTTTGTATTCATCTGGAAGTTGGCAGGCATGTGTGCAGTTGTTTAACACAAGTAGGAAGGTGTAGTTAGGAATGTGTGTCTCATTCCAGGTAGTTTACATGTAACTGCAGTGACATCATCTTTAAATGTACACCTTGTCTACACCGGATACACGCTGTGACGCATTGCGACGCTCTGCACCCGTTGGAGTCGGTCTATACTGGTAGGGTTGAAGTTCTGGACGGGTCATTTGCTTTATTTTGCCTTCACTTTAAATATCGTTGTGTTTTTTTCAGTATTTATAGCAAGTTTGTATGATCAAAGAGGTGATTCCCATCAGGTCACCTGTGTTACCGGTGCGTTTACGTGTCCATGAATGCGTTTGATAACGTCTCTAAATCCACAATGTGTTTATTATTTTTACACACGCTGTCATTCCATCTCTTCCATTACGTATATCCACGTTGTATTTTCACAGTTTATGTATTCAAGTATTATTTTCCATCGTACAGTTTATACTGTGGTTTAAATCTGGATCCACCCAGCCCTCGCTTTTCAGAAAGTAGTCCAGAGCTGCAGTATTCTGTGTGCCAGTTGCTCAAAACAAATGTTAAAAATAGAAATGGCGGGCAGTAACTCGGTGCACAGGCCTGGCTTTGACTGTTCCCTGGAGTCTCTGTGTAATAAAACTGAGATGGAAAGCATGAGGGTAAAGGGGATATGGACTGATCCTCCTCACATCTGCAGACAGAAGATGACTTCAGTCATGCTAACCTACTTCTGTGTGCTGAAGGTCTCCAGTCGATCCCCCAGTGTATCTGCAGAAAGCTGCGACTGCGTCTGCGTGTAAAGTATGGGTGTGTCATAACCAGGTCAATGACATAATAAAGAACATGTAACCGGACTTTACTAGTCTTTATACAGAATCCGTGATACGTCGATCTGATACTGAGAGCCGTCTGTTGTACCTGCATCTGCTTTTACGTGTTCATATACATATTCGCTTTTGGAAGAATGATCAACTTCTTTTAAATAGGACTAAATTAAACAAGGCCAAATGACTCAAACTCCAACAACATTGTTATTGTTTTAGATTGAATTGCTTTATTGTTTTGTTGGGTTTAGAATAGGGATGCAGCCAATTCTGACTAGTAATTTCTTATCATTATGATACGCGGATAGTTACCTGGAAGTTATTTTAGTTACCTGGAATAACTGATATTAATATTTCAGAAAGAAATTCAGGAATAAAAGCTTTCAGTAACATGTGTTTTTTTGGCTTTGAACTTTGTATTAAGAATTGATTCATGAAATTTTACTGGTTAATAAAAGAAGTTGGTGGGAGTAAATAAGATGAGCGGTAGAAAGGTAATTATGAGTTGTCCAAAAACAACATCGGAAAGCCAGGATTTTTCTGCCGTTTCACTTGTGTAATTCGTGGTAATTTTCATAAACGTAATAGTTATATAACAGCGATTTGTGATGTAGTTCATTTCTTTCTCTTTATACATTTATCCCTGATGGGCGAGTCAAAGATCAACCTGTTTGTTTAGTTGACCGTATGTGTTTTTGTGTGATTGCAGTGAGGGGATCAAAGCCCGGCAAGAACGTTCAGCTTCAGGAGAATGAGATCCGTGGTTTGTGTCTGAAGTCTCGTGAAATCTTCCTCAGTCAGCCCATCCTGCTGGAGCTGGAGGCTCCGCTTAAGATCTGTGGTGAGCAAAACACACCTGATATTATAAACATAACACATTCATCATCTTCTCTTCAAAAACATCATATTTAACCATGTCCCACTTTTTGTTTTTTCCTTTTGAGCCTTATTTTGTAACCTGTGAAGTATAATTAATTTTCTATTCTGGTATGAAACGTGTCCTGCGGTGGTTTAACCGTCTTCCTGAGCTCTTTATACTGCAGTCAATAGAGACTTGTGTAATCAGTTCAATTACACTTACATAATTAAATAATCACAGCAGTCAGTAATGATGATATAAGAAGTTCAGAACAGTGAATCATACGCTTTCATCATCACAGGTGATATTCACGGGCAGTATTATGACCTGCTCCGGCTCTTTGAGTATGGAGGATACCCTCCTGAGAGTAACTATCTGTTTCTGGGAGACTACGTGGACCGAGGCAAACAGTCTCTGGAAACCATCTGTCTGCTGCTGGCGTACAAGATTAAATACCCTGAGAACTTCTTCCTGTTGAGAGGGAATCATGAATGTGCCTCCATCAACCGCATCTATGGCTTTTATGATGAGTGTGAGTATCCTGTGCTGGTTTCATATCGTTACTTGTCAAGAAAACATTCACTGATACACAATTAGTACATTGTGATGTATGTATTTGTCATCAGTTCAGTCATCTTTCTATGTTGAAACTGATTATAATCGTACAGATAATTATTTCACAGTTAGTGCTACTGATAATTTGATTTCATCAATGCTCGTTGTATTAATAGTATCACTTTATGTTTTATTTATTTTTCATAATTACGTCTCTCTTTTACTATTCTCTGTATTTATGTTAAGCTGCTTTGCGATAATGCAAAATTGTGATGAAAGGTACTATAAAAATGATTTTGAATAGCTAAAAGTAATTTAAAAACATACTTTTGGTTTGACTTGAGGAAAGAGTTGAATTCATTTATGCTTTAAGAACACAGTATTCTCACAGGTGTTGTTAATTGTGGTGTGTGTTTGCTCTTCAGGCAGGAGACGTTACAACATTAAACTCTGGAAGACCTTCACTGACTGTTTCAACTGTCTGCCCATCGCCGCCATCGTGGATGAGAAGATTTTCTGTTGTCATGGAGGTGAATGTGACATCATACACATAAAGTTTGTCAAGCTGCAAATTTCAATACTATAAAATATTCACATGCTTTCTTAGAAAAGATGAATGATGTCAAATGTGCTAAAGACCATATTATTAGCACAAGTGACCCAAAGCACACAACACGTCATTTCTGCAGATGGATAAGCAGTTTATAAAATGAGTCACATTCCCAGTAACAGCTGCTTTTATAACATTGTTGATAAATATACAAATAAAAAAGATAAAACAGGGTTTACAGTGTGAATCATGAATAATTATTAACCCAAGGTAAAGTAATAACAGCGTCAAACATGACGTCTTATTTATTGTTTATTCTTGGGTGCATGTTATTGTAAAGAAATAACTTTGATTTGTAGTCTTATTTTCCTCTATGATAACACGTGTGCCGGTGTTCTTCAGGTCTGTCTCCAGATCTACAGTCTATGGAGCAGATCAGAAGAATCATGAGACCTACAGATGTTCCAGATCAGGGTCTTCTGTGTGATCTGCTGTGGTCTGATCCAGACAAAGATGTGTTGGGCTGGGGTGAGAATGACAGAGGCGTCTCCTTCACTTTTGGAGCTGAAGTTGTAGCCAAGTTCCTCCACAAACATGATCTGGATCTGATCTGCAGGGCCCATCAGGTGAGATGAGCATGTGTTGTTTCATCAGATGTTTCAATGCAAGTAAATAAGAGATCACATGTTGTCAGAGGTTTAGATTTACTCACCTTGAATCACCTTGCTGTCTGAATGAGATGTTATTGACAGATCAGACTTGATTCCCTTCAGAGACATGTCAGGCCAGTGCGACTCACGTCCACCTCCTCATATTACATCACAGTCTCGTTTTTGGAGAGGTGAAGATGTTTTGTGTCATGCTGGTTTGGACTGAGTCTGCAGGTTTGACATGACGTTTCTCACATTCAGTTCCGGTCACACAAGACTTTAGTTTTTATATTTAAAGAGCGCTTTAATCCTCACATCAGCTGTGTGTTCTGCTGTTCCTATAGCTGCAAACACTAAACACTGTGTTATGTAAGATTAGTGTTTTAATATAAGATTTATTCAGTTATTTTAAGGATGGGTTAGGGTTAATAGTTACTTAACAGTTGTTAATAACTGAACTCTGCTCTGTGTTTTACTCTTTGGTGACACACACTTTTAAATACGTGTACAGATAGGATTTCCACACTTACAATAGATACCTAAAGTCCAAAGTCTTCATTTTTGGACTTAATTCATGTGTGATGAGTATGGTTTTTTGTAAACTTGATAAGGTCAGTCATAAACATTTACTTAGAAAGGCTTTGAGTTCATGTTTAGATGTGAGTTATGAGTTTGTCCACTAGATGGCCTGCATGCTCCATCACAATGATCAGGCTTTTATCTGCGGCAGACATCTTTGGTTATCGCTAACATACACAATCTTCCACGTTTGTCAACATCAGTGAGATTCAGAATTATTGCCTTAGTGTTCATACACGTATCATAATATTTATGTTGAGGTTTAGCATATGCTTCATGAAGCCGGTTTGTGATTTGTGTAAAGATTTCTTGAGTGTAAAACATATTTTAAGAGAACATCCTTGTTTAAATGATATTAGACAACGTTTTTATTCAGAAAATATATTAATGGACATTTCCAAAAAGGTTTATCCTGGAATAATTTTAGAATCAAATATTACATTGAAAAATTGTATGTAATTGTTATCATTATTGGTATATATGTTTGTTTTAGTATATTGATGTGTTTTTTAATACTGTTGATTGTCATGAATATAGCCATTGGTGCTGATATGGCAGTAAAATATAAATAAATAAATAAGCATATGCTTCACCAATGTTAAACCTCAAGCATACACACAAAGATCATGGGTTTGATGTTAAAAATGTCTAGTGTAAATGCATTGTTTATGTGTCATGTAGGTGGTGGAAGACGGTTATGAGTTCTTTGCTAAGAGACAGCTGGTGACCCTGTTTTCTGCACCAAACTACTGTGGAGAGTTTGACAACGCTGGAGCCATGATGAGCGTAGATGAGACACTCATGTGTTCTTTTCAGGTGCGCTGACACAAACATTATCTAATTATATTAAGAGCTGTTCATATAATAAACATAATATATTCAATCCACTTTATGTTTTGGATTCTAATTGAATGCATTTATTCTCCTAAAGATTTTGAAACCAGCAGAGAAGAAGAAACCAAACTCTAGTCGTCCAGTGACTCCACCCAGAAACATGGTCACCAAGCAGGGGAAGAAATGATGCGTGACGGAGCGGATCTTCACGCGTCACAGCTCGAGAGCCGTTTCGCTCTCGCTTCGGTCACTTTGACTGACTCAAGAACTGTTTACTGCGTCTTTTATTTTGATTCTTGCTGTGTTTTTCTTCTTTGGTTTACGTCCTTTTCCACCAGCGACACATGGAGCACATAGATTTTAGAGGAGAGCGTTTTCTTTTCATTTGAATGTTTTTAGTTTTTCTTGAAGACAACAATGGCTTTTATAACCTTAACTACTTCAGGATGACACACAAACTCTGCCCAACACGACCTCTGAGAAACTCAATTAACACTCTTTTAAATAATCGCTCCTCGACGCTCAATCAGACCACTGTGAACAAATATAAAACTTTTAGCACCTAAAACATGTTTGTTCTTATATGATTTGATCTTTAGCACCTAAAGCTTTTCTGCTTTTTACATTGTTTTTGTCCTGTGCCATGAGATTTGATATTCAGTCCACTTGAGTCATATTTTTAAATGTTTTACAATACTCTTGTCATTATTTTGTATTATAATTCTTTTCAAGGCAGTATATAACGGTGTGAATGAATGTTTGAAATGCGTTTGTATGAATGTGTGTTTGAAATGGTAAATGAAGAATCTTTCAGGTGGTATCCAACTACACGTTTAGTGTGATCTATATGTTTTCTATTTGTTTGTTTGTTTTTGACAAGATGCCTTGTATTCTTATTCCATGACGTCTTGTATCAGTTGATTCATGTAAAGAGATTATGGGCATGTTGGTTGATTTATGGACTTTTTGTTGCATGCATCTAGTAATCGAAAAGAACACAAGGCCTCGGCTTTCTCAGGGCATGCCACGTTCAGCATGTCTTTAGAATAATGTAGCTCCTCATCAGGTATATCACATCAGGAAAACTTTTTTCTTGCAAATTTCTACAGTATTTCATAGAAATTCTATGTTGAACCCAAACTCACTGTAAATATACAGATGTTTTGTTCAGTCTTGGCAATAATTCACAGTTTTCCACACTATAAATAATTGTTATACTTGCGAAATAAATGGGAGAAGTAAGAAATTGCACTGGTGTTCAGTTTCATGTTGCTTTTGGGTGAACTGTCCCTTTAATAAAATCTTCAGACTGATGCTTAAGAATGGTTCACCCATCTAACCCATCTGTGATTCAATTCAGTTTTATTTCTATTGTGCATTTCTCAGTGTGCATGAAAAGACACTTAACAAAAAACAGCTTTTGATATGTTTTATATATATATATTCATTTAGAATAAGATTCAGCTTTCATCCACTGATGTCCTCAGACTTTGAGTTGTTTCTTAACACTTACAATGTAAAATGGATCAATATGTGGTTTTATTGCTGATGACAACAAAGAAGAAAGTGCACCGGACACTGACGCATGTTAAAGTTTCTTTTTCGGTAACTTTGATGTGTTTGTCTTAAGTCAGAAAGTTCTTAAAAATTTTGAACCTAAAATTCAGGACGTTTCAAGTTTTGTCGCAAAGATTAAACCGTATCTTTGATATTTGCTTTTTGACCAAGTTTTGTTGAAACAAACCTGATTCAGTTTTAAGATCCCTCTTTTCCCAGATAGCAAATAGTTTCTGGGCCAGTTCTTTTCTGAGTTATGGCTGTAATTTTTGTCATTTATGGTCCGAAAACGGCTTGCCTGAAGAAAACCAGATTCATGCAAAAGAACAAAAGCAACAAATTATAAAAAATACAAAGACAATAAAAAGGAAGCAATAAATTAAATGTAAGATACAATCAAAATTAAATCTGCAATGATGCAATTAAAATGTAAAGTTGTAATGCACAAATACGAAATACGTAGTTACAGAAATAAACCCATAAACAACAACTGGGAGAAAACATGAGAAATGAAATATAAATGTTGTTAATAGATGTGCAAATATCTATTAAAAAAGAAACAAGTAAGAGAAATAAAACAAAACACTGTAAAAATAGATCATCAGATGTCATTAGATGTGAAAAAACTTTTATTAATCTTCATCTCTGTAATCCGGGCACACAAAGAACTTCTTACAGCCTCTGAAAAGCAAAATACAGACACAGAGTAAAAAAATATATTATATATACACAACTGCAAGACACAACCACAACAGAAACCAACTTAATACTCTTAACATTTAATTTAAGACAAAAATGTGTAGATTTAGAAATTCCAGAAAGATTTACAACTACAAGCACTTAAACACATTTTTTGATGCGTTCAAAATTTGGAAAAGCTGCTTTCCAGTTTTCTCCAAATAATAATTTTGGTCAAGTATTTAATATTGTCTTCTTCATTGTTCAAAAGTCCATCCATTCCACCAATCAAAGTTTAAGTACCTGAAATGTTTTAAACCATGATGACGTCATTATTAAGTCTTTGACTGGAGAGATCGTTCTGCTGTTCTGTCATGATTCGTCCAAAAAAACAATGTAAAAATCAAAACACATTTGTTCACTATTTAAACAGTTTTCTTTAAAACACAATGTTTGAAATGTAGTTCTTTTCATAACGTTGATTTAACGCTCTATATACAAACTGACTATCATTCCCAAGTTGCAATGCAACTTACATCATCGTATCAGTAAAGCATTTTTAACTTTTTTAACGTTTAACATTTTTTTACATTTTTAACATTTTTGACATTTTTAACGGGTTTAACATTTTTTAACATTTTTAAGATTTTTAAGATTTTTGACATTTTTAACGGGTTTAACATTTTTTAACATTTTTAAGATTTGTAAGATTTTTGACATTTTTAACATGTTTACATTTTTTTTAACATTTAACATTTTTAAGGTTTTTAACATTTTTAACATGTTTAACATTTTTTTACATTTTTAAGAT
Organism: Beaufortia kweichowensis; assembly: GCA_019155185.1. Lineage (NCBI taxonomy): Eukaryota > Metazoa > Chordata > Actinopteri > Cypriniformes > Gastromyzontidae > Beaufortia > Beaufortia kweichowensis. Next base: position 21,895,608 of record CM032795.1, read on the forward strand.
TTTTTAAGATTTTTAAGATTTTTAACATGTTTAACATTTTTAAGGTTTTTAACATTTTTAACATGTTTAACATTTTTTTACATTTTTAAGATTTTTTAAGATTTTTAAGATTTTTAACATGTTTAACATTTTTGTAACATTTTTAAGATTTTTAACATGTTAAACATGTTAAAAATGTTAAAAATGTTTAAAAAATGTTAAAAATGTTTTAAAAAATGTTAAACATGTTAAAAATGTTAAAAATGTTAAAAATGTTTAAAAAATGTTAAAAATGTTTTAAAAAATGTTAAACATGTTAAAAATTTTAAAAATGTTTTAAAAAATGTTAAACATGTTTTAAAAAATGTTAAACATGTTAAAAATGTTAAAAAATGTTAAACATGTTAAAAATGTTAAAAAATGTTAAACATGTTAAAAATTTTAAAAATGTTTTAAAAAATGTTAAACATGTTTTAAAAAATGTTAAACATGTTAAAAAATTTAAAAATGTTTTAAAAAATGTTAAACATGTTTTAAAAAATGTTAAACATGTTAAAAATGTTAAAAAATGTTAAACATGTTAAAAATGTTAAAAAATGTTAAACATGTTAAAAATTTTAAAAATGTTTTAAAAAATGTTAAACATGTTAAAAATGTTAAAAAATGTTAAACATGTTAAAAATGTTAAAAAATGTTAAACATGTTAAAAATCTTAAACATGTTAAAAATGTTAAAAAATGTTAAAAATGTAAAAAAATGTTAAACATCTTAAAAATGTAAAAAAATGTTAAACATGTTAAAAATGTTAAAAACCTTAAAAATGTTTAAAAAATGTTAAAAATGTTTTAAAAAATGTTAAACATGTTAAAAATTGCAAAAATGTTAAAAATGTTTAAAAAATGTTAAAAATGTTAAAAATCTTAAAAATGTTTTAAAAAATGTTAAAAGTTAAAAATGTTAAAAAATGTTAAACATGTTAAAAATGTTAAAAAAATGTTAAACATGTTAAAAATCTTAAAAATCTTAAAAATGTTTTAAAAAATGTTAAACGTTAAAAATGTTAAAAAATGTTAATTGTAAAAATGTATAAAAAAAAATGTTAAAAATGTTTAAAAAATGTTAAAAATGTTTTAAAAAATGTTAAACATGTTAAAATTTTAAATTTTTTTAAAAATGTTTAAAAAATGTTAAAAATGTTTTAAAAAATGTTAAACATGTTAAAAATTGTAAAAATGTTAAAAATGTTTAAAAAATGTTAAAAATCTTAAAAATCTTAAAAATGTTTTAAAAAATGTTAAAAGTTAAAAATGTTAAAAAATGTTAAACATGTTAAAAATGTTAAAAAAATGTTAAACATGTTAAAAATCTTAAAAATGTTTTAAAAAATGTTAAACGTTAAAAATGTTAAAAAATGTTAAACATGTTAAAAATAGTAAAAATGTATAAAAAAAAATGTTAAAAATGTTTAAAAAATGTTAAAAATGTTTTTAAAAAATGTTAAACATGTTAAAATTTTAAATTTTTTTAAAAATGTTTAAAAAATGTTAAAAATGTTTTAAAAAATGTTAAACATGTTAAAAATTAAAAAAAAAATGTTAAAAATGTTTTAAAAAATGTTAAACATGTTAAAAATTAAAAAAAAAAAATGTTAAAAATGTTTTAAAAAATGTTAAACATGTTAAAAATTTTAAAAATCTTAAAAATGTTTAAAAAATGTTAAACATGTTAACATGTTAAAAATGTCAAAAATCTTAAAAAATGTTAAACATGTTAAAAAAGTTAAACGTTAAAAAGTTTGAAAATCTTAAAAATCAAAAAAATTTAAAAAATGTTAAACATGTCAAAAATCTTAAAAATGTTAAACATGTTAAAAATCTTAAAAATCTTAAAAATGTTACAAAAATGTTAAACATGTTAAACATGTTAAAAATATTAAATATGTTAAAAAATCTTAAAAATGTAAAAAAATGTTAAACATCTTAAAAATGTAAAAAAATGTTAAACATGTTAAAAATGTTAAAAACCTTAAAAATGTTAAAAAAAAATTATGTTTAACATTTTTTAAAACATTTTTAACATTTTTTTTAAACATTTTTAAGATTTTTAACGTTTAACATTTTTTAAGATTTTTAACATGTTTAACATTTTTTAAACATTTTTAAGATTTTTAACATGTTTAACATTTTTTTTTACTTTTTTAACATGTTTAACATTTTTTTAACATTTTTAAGTTTTTTAAGATTTTTAAGATTTTTAAGATTTTCAAGATTTTTGGCCTTTTTAACATGTTTAACATTTTTTAAAGATTTTTAACATTTTTAACATTTTTTAACATTTTTAAGATTGTTAACATTTTTAACATGTTTAAGATTTTTAAGATTTTTTTTTACATTTTTAAGATTTTTAAGATTTTTAAGATTCTTTACATTTTTTAAACATTTTTAAGATTTTTGACATTTTTAACATTTTTAACATGTTTAACATTTTTTAAGATTTTTGACATTTTTAACATTTTTAACATGTTTAACATTTTTTAAGATTTTTGACATTTTTAACATTTTTTAAGATTTTTGACATTTTTAACATGTTTAAATTTTTTTTAAGATTTTTGACATTTTTAACATTTTTTAAGATTTTTGACATTTTTAACATGTTTAAATTTTTTTTAAGATTTTTGGCCTTTTTAACAAGTTTAACATTTTTTTAACATTTTTAAGATTTTTAACAAGAATCCACCTAAATCCCAACCAACTATTTTCCTTTTTCTTTGTCAGACTTCACTCATCACTCTAGAAAAGGATCTGTTATTTTTAACACATTTTTTGTGTTATGCTGTTTAACACATTATGTGTCATTTTATGTCAAATATATAAAAGGACAAACACGTATTGAGTTGAAAGCAACAAGTTCAGTTAAAAGCGTGTTGTCTTTAACTTAACACACACATCTTGTGTTACTTTGAACTGTTTTTAGAGGGAATCCTAAAACTCTCGTGAAAATAACAACGGCACAATTAAGCCCAAATACATGCCAGATTCGGCCCAGAAGGGTTTGCTAACTCAATTAAGTTTGATTACATGCAACACCAATTTGAAATGAACAGGCCAATAACTATGATTTATTATTTTATTATATAAACAAATACATTTTGTATTAAAATAAACAAAAAACGATTGCAAAGATTTTAAAAACAGATCTGTGCAAATTAGGTACAATTCACAAACCCCATGATAGTTTCTCCAGCCCATCGTTTAAAATCGAAACGTATATAGTTTTCTTAAAAGAGAGCATAAGCATCATGTAGTTTTTATTGTAATAATTCATTTTGAAATATTTCCAGATATCTGTGAGAGGAAAAACAACATCCCTCTATTGACTGATGGACAAAATATAAATCAGTTCATTATTTTAACATAAAGAGATTCTCGACAGGATCAAACTGCATTATGAATCATGTATTATTGTAATGAATGTTTGTTCACATTAATAGTCTCTTACAAACGGATTTCTATTGCTTTTAATATTTGCCCATGAATGAAACATGTCAAATGTTAATGAAAATCCATCAGGATGGAAAATCCTCACGAAAGCGGTTAGATAAACGCTCAGACCGTTTGGGCTGAACACCTTTGGAACAAAAGCATGTAAACCATTGTGCATCACAGCATCTTATAAAACACTAATGTACTGGGTAAAACAGCAGCTTTTGAGGTTTCAATGTCATTTCTGCAGAAAAAATGAAACAAAAAGTAAGAAGGCAATGTGGTGATCCGCTCCAGCAGACTGTGATAAAAGTGCTTTTGATAGACCCAAACTGTCTATCATAACAAACTCAGAAAATATAAAGGATTTAATCAAATAAGTATGACCAAAATGATTTGCATTGTGACTTAAAACTCCTTGAAATTATTCACCACAAATTGTCATTGCCATAACAAAATAAAAACAGCATTACAGACATGTAAAACTATACATTTACATGATTATTATATGATGTATACAGTACCAGCCAAACATTTAGACACAACTGACAAAAATGTTTTTCATGATGTAAAAAAATCTTTTAATCTTAATTATATATTGTATATTTCAATGTTTAAATGACTTTTGTTGGCAAAAAAAAGTAAAGCAAACAATAATTTCTTTTGTTAGAAAGCTGAAATTTCATTTAAAAAATGTATTATTTGGAACATAATAAATCTAAACAACAGTGAGTAACTGTTTAAACTTTTGACTGGTACTGTATACAGTCAAGAAGAAGAATCACAATGCAAATCTATTCTGTCTGTCCTAAAAGTGACTTGTTTTGGGGTGAAACACCTGCATTTGATGTGGATTTTTGGAATCTCTTCATATCTAACACATGATACTGTATGGTAGAAATCACATGACACACATGAGAGAAACATGATGAATAAAGAAAGTGAATTCTCTCTCTGGGAACAGACTGAAGAATAATATGAAGCATCAGGGAAATCTTTGAGTGTTTCTGTGTTTCTTAATATCGTTGCTTTCATCAAAACTGACGACGGATGAAAACAGCTGAAACATCAGAAAAACCCTGTTATTATTTACTTAATTACTTATTTACTTTTCTCTGTAAAACATAAAAGCAGCGTTCGTTTAACAGAATGTCATCAGGCACTTTAACAAAAATCTATTAGCTTGAGTTTCTGAAAGATTATCAGTGTAAAACGTGTAGTGTTAAAGCTATTAAACCACTGCAAACAGAATCATAAAGTATGACACTTTAATGTTTTATAAAACTGCTTTCATGGTGTTGAGGCTTAAAGAAAGACTTTCTTTCATCTGTGGATGATAAATGATGTTTTTAGACGGTGAATGTCATACGGCATGAGGACGAGTAAATGAAGCTGAATGTGTCTGGAAGATTCTGATCGACTGGACATCAGTTACGTAACGTCCAAAACACTTACAAGATTGCTCAGAGGATGTCTGGAAGAAACGCAACCCAATACTGTCATATAGTAAAAATCTTACATCATTATGCTTTCATTCTTATTCCAAAGAAGCATGATTGACAGCTGTCACACGACGTCCAGTCCATTCTGTCTGTGTGTTTATGTGCCCTGAAAGATTGTCGTCTGTCGTTGGATGTCTGTTGGTGATGACTGTATTCAGACTGTATTCGTGTGCCGGTGATGAATCAGAGAGATGTCTCATTGGTGTGCGGTCGAGATGTCTCCTCCTCCAGAAGAGCGATGCGTTGTTTTAACATTCTCACCTGCGTCTCATGTCTCTCCACCATGGCCATCATCTGAGACTCCAACTTCTTCAGTTTATTCTGATGTTTCTTCTTTGCTTTCTCATACGCCGCCACCAGATTACTGCACAAAACAAACACAACAAGATGAACAGAATAGTGTTTGATATTTGAAGAAAAGGTCAGAATATTTTCAAAATTAGAAAGAAAATAAACAATTTTCTTGTGTTTTTATTTCTGGATGTTAAAATACTTGATAATAAGGTTGCAATCAGCAGCATAACATAACATAATAGTTACTTTAGTTTTTGGTAATGATGCCTGATGTATTAATAAAAGTTAATGTTTATATTTACTTTATGAAAAGATTTATGAAATTCCATCTGATTTATTCATAAGTAAATGAGACTTTGTTATTAGTTTTAGGTGGTTGTTATTGAGGAATACTTTCAAACGTCCTGATTGGCCAGTCAGAATCAAGTATTCTAGAAAGCTAAATAACTAATTATAATGTTGTGTAAATGTTTCAAATATAACAAATTGCTTAAAAATAACAATAGACATGATGTAGATTGAGAAACTGTGTGTTTTTTACCTGTTGGCTCTTTTCAGGTCATTGACAAACTCTGCAGATTGTTGATGTCTGACTTCGCTGCTCTTTGTGAGTCTTTCTAGCGCAGTGACCAGCTCCTGCACACGAGACTTTAACTTCTTCTCTCTGAAACACACACATTTCATGATGCGTCTGCTACGTGCATGTGTATGTCATGTAAATGTGACGATGCGTCTGCTACGTGCATGTGTGCGTCATGTAAATGTGACGATGCGTCTGCTACATGCATGTGTATGTCATGTAAATGTGACGATGCGTCTGCTACATGCATGTGTACGTCATGTAAATGTGACGACGCGTCTGCTACATGCATGTGTACGTCATGTAAATGTGACGACGCGCCTGCCTGCATACATGCATGTAATGCGCCATGTAAATGTGACGATGCGTCTGCTACATGCATGTGTATGTCATGTAAATGTGACGATGCGTCTGCTACATGCATGTGTACGTCATGTAAATGTGACGATGCGTCTGCTACATGCATGTGTACGTCATGTAAATGTGATGATGCGTCTGCTACATGCATGTGTATGTCATGTAAATGTGATGATGCGTCTTCTACATGCATGTGTACGTCATGTAAATGTGACGATGCGTCTGCTACATGCATGTGTACGTCATGTAAATGTGACGATGCGTCTGCTACATGCATGTGTGCCATGTAAATGTGATGATGCGTCTTCTACATGCATGTGTACGTCATGTAAATGTGACGATGCGTCTGCTACATGCATGTGTATGTCATGTAAATGTGATGATGCGTCTGCTACATGCATGTGTATGTCATGTAAATGTGACGATGCGTCTGCTACATGCATGTGTACGTCATGTAAATGTGACGATGCGTCTGCTACATGCATGTGTACGTCATGTAAATGTGACGATGCGTCTGCTACATGCATGTGTGCGTCATGTAAATGTGATGATGCGTCACCTCCTGAGAGCGCTGGTGAGTTCAGCCGCCAGATCGCTGTCGCTCAGAGATCTCACATCAGACAAACTGATCGCAGGAGACTCGCATGAATCCTCAACACACAAACATAAGACTACAGTTATGGAATATAATAACCATAATATGTTGTGATTCATCTTGTAATGTGAGAGTCAGAACTGTAGATATACAAAACCACAAGAGGGCGTCCTTTTATCCTTTCATCAAATCTTTTTTATATATGTAATATTATTTTATGCAACACTGCAAATATTACAGTGATTTAAAATATATATTTTCTTTATATCTTTGTATCTTTAATCAAATAACTGAATTTTAGAGACAAACTGATATAAACTAAAATTTAAATAACAATAGAAATGTGTTTTGTGTTCATATGAATGAATGAGTTGAGAGCAGCACAGGTAAATGAGAGAGAGAGAGAGAGAGAGAGAGAGAGACCGAGAGAGAGAGAGAGAGACCGAGAGAGAGAGAGAGAGAGAGAGAGAGAGAGAGAGAGAGAGAGAGAGACCAGAGAGAGAGAGAGAGAGAGAGAGAGACAGAGAGAGAGAGAGAGAGAGAGAGAGAGAGAGAGAGAGAGAGAGAGAGAGAGAGAGAGAGAGAGAGAGAGACAGAGAGAGAGAGAGAGAGAGAGAGAGACAGAGAGAGAGAGACAGAGAGTGAGAGAGAGAGAGAGAGAAAGAGACAGAGACAGAGAGAGAGAGAGAGAGAGAGAGACAATTGTGTTATTTAAGAGTTTTGATGAGTTTACTACTATTCTAAAATGTGGAGAATATCTAAACAACAGTGATTAAGTGTTTCTAAACTTTTGACAGGTGGTGTATATGGTGTATATGGTGTATATGGTGTATATGGTGTATATGGTGTATATGGTGTATATGATGTTTACTCTGTTCTTGTCTTTGCTGCCGGTGGAGCTGAGAGATCGTCGTCTCTGTTCCTGATGTTCCTCCACCTCTGATTTCAGATGTTCAATGTGCACCAGATACGCCTGTTCCTGAGCTTCACGTGTGCTTAACTTCAGCTCCAGAGCTTTCTTCTCCTTCTCCAACAGATACAACTGAGCCTTTAACTCGGCCATCTCCTCCTGCACGACAAACCGGTAATGTTGTATTATTATCATATTCAGCAGAATAAGAAACTGAAGAAGATGACGGAAAGCTCAGTTAGCAGCACAAAGGTCTAAAACCTAAATATAAAAACACACTTTCATTAGACGTCACATTTACTTCATCACAACAGTCCAGCAACAAAAGAGATTCATGAAATATACCAAAAGACATCAGTGGGATTCAACGACAACATATAGAAACATATATATATATATAAGCAAAATGAATGTGTCACAGTGTTTCTCCTGATAAATGACTGTATAGATCTGAACACAGAATAAAGAAAAGATGAGCTGATATCCAGTGACGTGTGTGTGATGTACCTTCATGGCCATGAGCTCTTGCATGAGTACAGCGTTCTCCAGGTCGAGTCTCTGGGAATCACCGCGAGGTTTAACGTCACAGCTCAGCGGGTCGATGTGAACGCTCTCCAGCTCCAGCATGGTCAGTTTAACAGCGGCACGGTCGTTCTTTAACTGCTGGATATAATCCTTTAACCTCTGCTCATCTTCCTTAGAGAAATCTGTGTCACAACTGCTGGCTGTAGAGCTGGTGGTGCTGTAAAATCACACACAAAACACCGTTCTTTTATGTTTCTCTATCGTGTTGTGTATTATACAGACGACTGTCGGGTGTTTCACTCTCATTACTGTAACACAATCATTGTTTGCATACAGACTTCATTCACCTGCTGCTGCATAAAGCAGAAAAATCAATTCCTGCAAATGACTCACAATTAACCAGCTTCCTCATTACAATGACATTATCTCTCACCTGCACACGTCTCTATTCACAGACGGCACATCACAGAACAATAACACCAGCTGATTTCTCATTTCTCATCATGTTTTGATCTGTTCTCACTTCGGTCTCTCATGCTGCTCATACTCTATATACATCACACATATATAATGTCATGATATCACATTTTCAAAATACAATTATTAATAATTCATGACAACGATATTCTCACCATATGTATTGAAATGCTTTTTAATAATCTGTCAAATTCATCTTTCATTTGATCCATTTTGTATTTTCACAAGAGTTGACACAATATTGATCATCAGGGTTTTTGATACTACAATTACTGTCATTTTCGGTATATTGTGAATTAAATACACTGTCTGGATCAAGATATTTAATCATTTATTATATATTCTTGCTCGACACTTTCTATCCTCTGAAAAAGTGCATTCTGAATACAGTATGTGTGTTAAAGTCATGAATATTATAATCCTTTTTAAAACAGGACAATGTAAACATGATCACTACAGCCCTAAATTCATTTAAAAGTGACATCAGACATGAACCGATCGAGACGCAGAGCCTCATCAAACCCACAGTCACATGTGATAAACTCCTGAACACACAGACACATAAATGAGGAGAGAGTTTTCAGGTGCAGAACTGGTTCAGACTGGTGTGTGTGAGTGACAGGCAGGTGATTGGACAGATATTAGTGTTCAGATGAAAGCTCATGGGGATTCTCTGTGTGTGTTGTCACGGGCAACAGCTGCATCAGGACCAGAATACCAAACAGCACAGAATTCACAAACGATATCTAAACATCAATATATGTTCAGAAGTGTTCATGTGTGTTGATGAAGTCGGGTACCTGGTGTGACTGTTTGATGACAGACTCTCCCACGGCTGAACACTACAGCCTGCGACTGCAAACCCTGCTCCGCAGCTGCCGTCCAGTCTGATCAGCAGATCTTTGGCAGCGTTTTCTGCAGTCTTTCTGCTGTCATGAGCTTTCTTCAGGATCTGTGTGATGTTCTCTTCACCCAGCTGCTCTCCTGACATTACACACACACACACACATCACTGACCAGAGAGAGAGAGAGAGACAGAGAGAGAGAGAGAGAGAGAGAGAGAGAGAGAGAGAGAGAGAGAGAGAGAGAGAGAGAGAGAGAGAGAGAGAGAGAGAGAGAGACAGAGAGAGAGAGAGAGAGAGAGAGAGAGAGAGAGAGAGAGAGAGAGAGAGAGAGAGAGAGAGAGAGAGAGAGAGAGAGAGAGAGAGACAGAGATAGAGAGAGACAGAGAGAGAGAGAGAGAGAGAGAGAGAGAGAGACAGAGAGAGAGAGAGAGAGAGAGAGAGAGAGAGAGAGAGACAGAGAGAGAGAGAGAGAGAGAGAGAGACAGAGAGAGAGAGAGAGAGAGAGAGAGAGAGAGAGAGAGAGAGAGAGAGAGAGAGAGAGAGAGAGAGAGAGAGAGAGAGAGAGAGACAGAGACAGAGAGAGAGAGAGAGAGAGAGAGACAGAGAGAGAGAGAGAGAGAGAGAGAGAGAGAGAGAGAGAGAGAGACAGAGAGAGACAGAGAGAGAGACAGAGAGAGAATGTGTGTGTGTGTATCATACCGACAGCACTGACTCCAGCGGCTCTGAACTGACCCAGGACCAGTCCCTGTTCACTCTCCGCCAGTGTCAGGAGCAGCTCATATGCCTCGATACACTGTTCACTAAAACACACACACACACACAGTTAATGATACACAACAGTGACACACACAATCACAATGCATCTGGCGTCGTCTCTGTCTTGTGAGGGTTTGAGTCCAGTTCATACAGCACACTGATCTCACAGTCTCACGGGATGAAATTCAATCGAACACACCATCACAAAATCAGCCAATCACATTCATGAACTGCTGCAATTCATCAGCAACACAAACAAAATCATTCATTACATCAGGACAGAAAAAACAGCATCACAATACCGTTCATCTGTATAATCGGACGGGTTTCAGTGTGAATTCATCACTCCAGAAATGAATCATGCAGATAAAAATGAAGCCTTAAATTGCACTATATAAATGTCCTGTCCAATGAAATTCTCTCTTGAATCTGAAGTGTCCCGCCCCCTCCACTAGTAAAGATGCTGATGTGGGTGTCAGTATTAAAATGAACCCAGTCTTCACTGTACCTGTACTGAAGGGCCAGACGGAGCGCTGTGGCGTTCGACTCATATTTTCCCACCAGCATACTCATCCTCTCTGCATTACTCTTACACTCCTCCAGCGTGATGGTCAACAGATCATTCTGAGACTTCAGATGCTCGATACGACTGAAAGACAGACAATATTCTGATTATAACCAGCTCTAAACATCAGATGTGCTGCACATTAACATCTCATCACCTGTTGAGTCTTTCTGTCTCCACCTCAAACTCTCTGATTTTACTCTCAGATATGGCCGAGCCGTGCGAGTAAAGCGTCTGGAAGATCTCTTGAATATTAGAGCAGTCCTGCAGAGAATGAGCCAAATGTTCAGCAACATTACTGGACACCTGTAAACACACAACAACACAAGACTCTTCATCTCTATCAGGACACGACAGGGTTTGGACCTTTCTGAAGTCTCTCAAGTGGACTATAAACTTTTGCCTTTTACAAACTTAAAAATGATTATTTCTTTAAGTTGACAGAATCTATGGAAGATGACATTATCATTTTATTTGTATAATAAATACAAGTTCTTGTATTTTGTATAATATTAGCCTTTTAATTACTACCTAGTTTACACACAAACACATTGTTCAATTCAATCAATCACAAATAATAATCCAGATCAACTCAAAACTCAGACCTACACGGCTTCAAACTTTAGTAAAAAAAACTTCAACTTGAACTATTTATTTTTATTGCATTAATATAACTTTTAGAGAAGATAATGTAAAGATGACAGTCTCACCCCAATACTGCTGATCTCAGAGCCCAGGACAGATCTCTCCACCGGTAATGATTCTGATCGTGTCTTAGACAGTTTCACTCGCTCTGCCACCTGCAAACAAACACATTCAGAGACTTTAGATAATCATCAGACAGAGTAAACAACAACTCAAATTTCATTTACTCCAAAAGGCCCTTTTCTAGAACCCTGAGTAAAGCTAGATGAACTATAGGAATGGTTACCTTGGCGACAGGGATGTCATTACTGCTGCTGCTGGTGCTGAGTTCACCTGTGCTGGGGTTCACGGGTCGACCCGACGGGGTCAGACGACCAGGACTGGACGGACCTCCCAGGAGACTGTATGCTCTGAAGATATATATATATATATATATATAACTCAAGGATATCAGAGAGATATATATATATATATATATATATATATATATATATATAGATATAGGAGATATAGAGACATATATATATATAGAGAGAGAGACAAAGATAGAGAGAGAGAGAGAGAGAGAGAGAGAGAGAGAGAGAGAGAGAGAGAGAGAGAGAGAGAGAGACAGAGAGACAGAGAGAGAGATATAGAGAGAGATATACAGAGAGAGAGAGAGAGAGAGAGAGAGAGAGAGAGAGAGAGAGAGAGAGAGAGAGAGAGAGAGAGAGAGAGAGAGAGAGAGAGAGAGAGAGAGAGACAGAGAGAGAGAGAGAGAGAGAGAGAGAGAGAGAGAGAGAGAGAGAGAGAGAGAGAGAGAGACAGAGAGAGAGAGACAGATTAAACAACAACACATCAAACAACAATTACTACACTTTTATCATAACTCTCTCTTTATCCGTGAACATCGTCCGACTCTTCTGTGTGTGTTCATATAAAGTGTGTGTGTCTATGAATGAGGGAAATGACAACAGATCGTCTGTAGGTCACCAGTGTCACAGACAGCACAGAGAGAGAGAGAGAGAGAGAGAGAGAGAGAGAGAGAGAGAGAGAGAGAGAGAGAGAGAGAGAGAGAGAGAGAGAGAGAGAGAGAGAGAGAGAGAGAGAGAGAGTGTGTTTTTGAGAGGATGTTGGCAGTTTTCCTGCCATATGAAAGGCTGCCAGAGGACAAATAAAGGACTAAATCACAAACTAATGCTGCGTCCAGCCCAAAACCATCTCACATACACACACACACACACACACACACACACACACACACTGATACAAGCACATACACACACAAACAACAAAGATCTCACACACACAATTGGCTAATGTAAAGCAAAAAATTGTCTCCTAATATTTGTAATGTAAATGTAAATTCTTCTAGAGACGTTTTAGAGTTTAAACACATGTGCTCATGAGTGTAATGACACATTTCAGGTCTCACAGATAAATGAAAGATCAGTAATGTGATCATCAGTGAGCGATGCATCGCAGCAATTAACCCGCCGCCGGACAGATCTCATTAGGGTTAATGCGCGGCATGCAGTCGTGTGTCGTCTCTGACCCTGATGTTTCTGTAAAAGTCTTTCTCACTCGATGGATCTCAGGACTAATCACATCAGCTCACTAACCCCACAGCCTCATCGGATTACTGACTGCATCTAAAAAGCCGCGGGCCGATCGATCCAAGAGGATTTCTTCTTCTTCTATCCACCGGGTGATCCGAGAGGCTGTTGAGGACACCGACGGTCTTAATTTAAGCTCAGTAAACAGATCCATCACCAGACGCCTGACATGCGTGTGGCTATATTTAAAACATCTCACCGCAGTCGTTTGAGTCACGGCATGTCAACCGGACCGTGATTACTAGCTTGGCTTTGTGGTGATGGTTTGTTTGATTGGTCACGGCGGGTCAGCTGCTGTTGTGTGTTTGGTGGTGTGTGTGCGTAACGCTTTAATGGTCAGTGTGATCCCTCGAAATAAAAGAGAAACCACAAGCACAGTCGCTCACAGACGTCCATTACACACCCACAGCACTGTTTAAATATTGATATTTTCTCTCTTTGTTAAGAGCTGACGGGTCACGGCGGGACGGGATGATGGATCTAAACTATTCAATTTGACCTCCATCTGCATCAGATCTACATTTATCCACAAAAGACTCGTTTCATTTGACTGTGATCTAAAAATGATCTTTAAAAGAGAACAGGTTAGAAAATCATTTCACAAAACAGATTATCTGAAAAAAATAACTCAAATGAGACTTTATTATTTAACTTTTAGCCATGTATTAAATCTAAAAACTACAGACAGAATATTATTTAACACCCGAGAAATAGCAATGCCCTAACAATCACAGGACACAACACCCTGGCAACCCCACACGACATCCCAAAATACCAGCGCTGAGCTGAGTGAGGATCCTGTCACATGTTCAGCTCTCTTCACGTGATTGGACAGCAGTGATCAGACTCACCCGTCTGCGCAGACGGTCTCTCTCCTCTCTGATGGCGTTCATTGTGGCTTTAGTACGGTTCAGATCTTCCTCTTTACTGCACAACATCGCCGTCAAACTCTCGTTCTCCTCCCGGAGTCCGGCCAGTTCTTTCTCCCAGCGCAGACGCTCCTCACACAGACTGGGATAGAAATCACGACCCAGAGCTCCCTCGATCTCCTCCACCGTCTTCACAAACACACAAAGAAAGGCAGACAGACACACACACAGATTAGTATGGAAAATCTTATGACTGATTGTCTTGTGTCGTTTATTTTTTATTTGAATATTTTTTTACAAATATTCACTTAATAACAACACTGTTCCTTTAAGAACATCAGAAACAACATCTGCAGTGAGAAAACACCTGCTGTTCTGCAAATACAGACACACACACACACACACACAGACTGCAGGAGAGTGTATATAACAGCACAGAGACTCTAATGGTCTGAGCGCATCAGTAAACAGGATTCTGCAGAAGTGTGTGAAGTGAAGCGAGACAGATGATGATGATGTGTCACAATTTCATGAAGGCCTGAGAGATGAAATCTGCTGAATACACTGCCTGTAAATTCAGTCCAGAGCTCTCGGTGTCCATCTAACAGAGAATCAGCAGCAAATGAGAAAATTATCCTCCTGTCCAGAGAGATGCAGACTCTACTGTACTCTACTGTACTCTACACTACTGTACTCTACTGTACTGTTCTCTACTGTAATGTACTGTACTGTTCTCTATGGTACTGTACTCTACTGTACTGTTCTCTATGGTACTGTACTCTACTGTACTGTTCTCTATGGTACTGTACTCTACTGTACTGTACTGTACTGTTCTCTATGGTACTGTACTCTACTGTACTGTTCTATACTGTACTGTTCTATACTGTACTGTTCTATACTGTACTGTACTCTACTGTACTGTTCTCTACTGTACTGTTCTCTACTGTACTCTACTGTACTGTACTGTTCTCTACTGTACTCTACTGTACTGTACTCTACTCTACTGTACTGTACTCTACTGTACTGTACTCTACTGTACTGTTCTCTACTCTACTGTACTGTATTCTACTCTACTGTACCCTACTGTACTGTTCTCTACTCTACTCTACTGTACTCTACTCTACTGTACTGTTCTCTGTAATGCGTACTCTACTCCCACTCTACCCTACTGTACTGTCTCACTCACTTGTACTCCACTCTCCACTGTACTCTCACTCTACTGTACTGTAATCTACTGTACTGTACTCTACTGTTCTCTACTGTACTGTACTCTACTGTACTGCACTCTACTGTACTGTACTCTACTGTACCCTATTGTACTGTTCTATACTGTACTGTACTCTACTCTACTGTAATCTACTGTACTGTACTCTACTGTACTCTACTCTACTGTACTGTAATCTACTGTACTGTACTCTACTGTTCTCTACTGTACTGTACTCTACTGTACTGCACTCTACTGTACTCTACTGTACTGTACTCTACTGTACCCTATTGTACTGTTCTATACTGTACTGTACTCTACTCTACTGTACTGTACTCTACTCTACTGTACTGTACTCCCTACCCCACTGTACTGTTCTCACTCTCACTCCACTGCACTCTACTCCACTGTACTGCACTGTACTCTACTCCCCACTGCACTGTACTCCCCACTCTACTGTACTGTACTCTACTCTACTGTACTGTTCTCTACTCTACTGTACTCTAC